>MU399838.1:25055-279750 GCA_022578945.1 Hypoxylon fuscum | reverse complement strand
ATAATAAAAATAATTAAAATAATAATTAATTAATTAAAATAAAAAAATAAATTTAAAAATTATATTATTAATTTTAATAAAATATAATATAATATTTTATTTTAAAATATATATTTTAATAATTTTATTTTTAATATTATAAATATTTAATTTATATTTAAAAATTAAAATATAATATAAATATTTAAAAATATTTTTATATTATTTATTATATTTATTTAAATATAAATTTATTATATTATAAATTAAATTAAATATTTTATTAAAAAAATTATATAAAATATATAAAATTTTTTTTTTAAATATATTTTAAATATAATAAAATTATAACGTTTAATTAATATAAATTTTATTAAAATTTTTATATTTAATTAAAATTTAAAAAAATATATTAATTTATTTTATATTTAATAAAAAATTTAATTTAATTATTTATTTATAATAAAATTATAATATATAAAATCGAATTCATTTTCGAAAAATTATTAAACGTTTTATAAAAATATATATATTTAATAATTAAATTTTTTAATTTAAATCTTATTCGTATTTATTAATAAGTACCTACTTACCTAACTAGCGAGAAATCCGGTTAATTCCCTTAAGTGACGTTGACAACCGCTTTACCTTTGAATTACGAAATTTTGCTTAAATTAAATGTTAAGGAGTTACTTAAATTAGAAGAGACAACTTTGGATAGTATAATATATGGTCTCGAATCTTAAGATATGTACTACTCAATTCTACCATGCGAACAATACATTAGCCTTATAGGTAAATTTATTTTCATTTTACTGGTACCAGAAGTCTCGATTTCTTATATCACAAAGGTCTAGGAAGTTACGGCATATCTAAAATCGAAGATTCTTTATTTTAAAAAAAAGGGAATGTAGTAGTTCTATTACACAATCTATTTGCTACTGTACTCGTAGTCATCCTAATAATGACTTTATCATTGGGCTGTATTGGATGTCAGCTTAGTGGACAGAGATTAAAATCCACCCTATTTGCAGTTGTCCTGACACCACTTACAAATCCCCGTGTTGACTTCCGCTCCGCTTCCACAACCCCTGGCTTGCACTTAGTGCATGGGCAGGCTTTGGGATAACCCTCGCCTGCGTAGTTCACCAAAGGGGCTGTGTTAGTGGTTGTAGATCGAGCCATTGTGATGATCAAGGACTAAATGATGTGCTGAGTTTGATTATTGGAATTGGGGCTGGTTTAAGAGACTAGATGGTTTGTGATGTGAAGGAATAGGAGATTCTAAACGAGGAGAGAAGCGGAATGATATCATACCTTCATACATATCTCGTCCTCTAATCATCTCCATGTTTTCGAACATTGTTTCTGATCGAGAACCTGTAGGCTGAGTTTGGTATAATCACCAATAGCGTTTCTCAACAATTTCAGTGTATTAGAACTCAACTCCATAATCTTAGATATCATTGGCTATGAATGGTCAAGTTAGGTAGGTATCTAGGTACTTGTATCAGAATCATTGGGATAGTGCCGTATCCTCGCCGGGGAAGTGTAACAAAACGATACTCATAGACACATACATGAACTTTACGTGTCTACAAGTCTACATGCTTAGGTATATATGTAGAGATATTCCTAAAGTCCCGATTAGTTTTGGTTGTATACCGTCGTGAATTTTTATAAGCAGTAACAAAATTAACATCATCCCCACCCCTAAGTTGCGAAATAAGATTCAGACGCCACAAGGACATGGATACCTACCTGCATATGAGCATATAATGTCACTTTAATAATTAGTTGAGATAATATTTCATATTAGTTGGATAGCGGAGTGAACTCGAAAGGAATTCTATATAGGTACCTATTTATGGAGTTCTAGATTCTAATCATAAAGCGATTCTGAGCGTTGCTCCTTTGTTAAGACCGGACCAACTCCACACCTCGCGGCATTGACAGTAAAAGGCCCCATTCCTCCGTTATTATTAACAAAACTATGGTTTATTTCCCAAAGGAAATTGTTATGGATTGTTTAAAGTAAATCGATCATGCTTTCTGCTAATATTTGCATAGATGCCAAGGTAGGTACGCAGGTAGGTAGCTACCTCACAAGTCCGCGCAAGCTTGCCTGATTCAGCATGAAGGCACGCACCCCGCGATTATCTCCAATTTGTTATGTAAATAAGATTTGTCTAATTGGATGTTTAATTGCGTTTAAAACTTCTAAGACTACCTAAAGTATATATGATACCTCCGCCAAGATGTGTATTATACTACGTCATATCTATGTAACCTGTACGTCATCAACGTGAGACCTTCTAGCTACAAAGCTCACGCCTTCTCGACTCTTAATTGGCCATTACACTACCATCTACCATATTCACTATCGTGTATTCCTAATCCTCACATGAGTTAAATCAGTTATTTACACCGTATCGACAACAATGGCTGAACAAGATCGCTACGGTGGTTGGTTTGGCGGGAACAAGGCCGACAAGGTCCAAGAAAAAGCGCAGCAGGCCATGCCTAAAACATCTGGTGCCGATCAGGACCGCTACGGCGGTTGGTTCGGAGGAGACAAGGCGGACCGGGTAAAGGAGGCGATACCGCAAGACTTACGCCAGGCTTCGGGTGCTGAGCAAGATCGCTATGAAAACTGGTTCGGTGGGGATAAGCTCCCTTCCAGAGCTGATATCGAGAAGAGACTCCCTAAGGGTTCTGGTGCTGAGCAGGATAGATACGAACACTGGTTCGGTGGAGACAAGCTTCCTTCTCGAGCAGACATAGAGAAACGGCTTCCCCATGCATCTGGTGCTGAACAAGACAGATACGGGCGCTGGTTTGGCGGAGATAAGGCCCCATCCGCCGACAAGGTTAATGGTAGCCTGCCAAGAGGCTCTGGTGCCGAACAAGACCGTTACGGATCTCACTTCAGACCTGGCCCTTCCAGTAATATCAGGATTGGCGGCACAACCTCCACACTTGGACTTCTCCAGCATGCGGTTCTCCCATCTTTCGGCTTTCACAGCGGCCTTAGTGTCATTGCGTACGGTGTAGGGCGGTACACTAACAGAGTAGAAGCAAAAGATTGGCTATGGCCTAGCGGGCAGGTTGCTAATGCTTGGTGGAGCGCCGTCGGAGTCCCTGTGGTGTACAACGGACTATCTCTATCAACAGCTTGGGGCTCCTTGACATACGATCAGAAGCTACTTCTTGCGGGTGTCAGTGCTTGGGGCGTACGCCTCTTCTACCGCGTGGCATCGCGCAGCCTCCGGCGCGGTCAAGATGACCCTCGTTACGAAACTACTTCGAAGAAAGAGCCAGATTTCTGGAACAAGGCCTTCTTCACCATGTTTTTGCCCGAAGCTCTCGTCCAGACCTTGATTTCTTTGCCATTCACGCTACCGTTCCGCGCCCCGGCAGTTGATGCTCTTTCTGTACCCTTCCCTGAAGCCTCGACATTCTCGCATAACCTTGCTGTATTTCTATTTACTGCCGGTTATAGCCTCGAAGTTTTGGCCGACACTCAGCTGGAATCCCACGCCCGTTCTGCCAATGCCGAACTCAACCGTGACGGCGTGTGGAGCATTGTTCGACACCCCAAGTAAGTTTTCGTGGCATGTCAACCATTAAAGATGATGTACTACAGTACTAATTATGAATAGCTACCTTGGCGATGCTCTATGCCATTTCTCTTTCCCTCTCCTACTCTACGGCGTTGGACAGCTGCATCCACTTGCGCTCCTTGGCCCCCTTGCTAACTACGTCTTCCTTCGCTTCATTGGCGGAGACAAGGAAAACGAGGAGAAACAGGAGAAGCGCTACTCCAAAGAAAACCCTGTGAAGTACCAGCAGCTTCAGCAGTACAAGCAGACGAAGAACAGCTTTTGGCCTAGACTAATGGAGGTGAATAATAAGTGGCTGTGGACCGTTGCCGCCACTGGTGCTGGTGCTGTCGTCCTTGAACAGTCTGTACTTCGTCTCTTGCGGTCATAAATTGCAAATATAGGAATTCGCGGTACCCTAGGAGTGGTCGTCGAGACACGGCGGGCAATAACTCTTCTATGTATTCATACTCCTCATCCATTGTCTACTACGTACCTAAGGTAGAGAGATACCTAGTGTTAGTGTACCTAAAATTGTAAAATCAACTTCATATTGATATCATGAGGATTCTGAGCCCTCTATTGGCAGTCAAGTCTTAATCGAACCTATTAGAGCCACCCATAATACTGTGTAGATTTACTTCTACCCGAAGAGTCTACGGAAATAATTTATAATTTGTCCAAAATATTCTACTATCATAGTAAGCCATTGAGTTCTTACTATCTCCTAGCTAGAGCAACATATGACATGCTTGTACTTATCAATTGCTTTGTGATCCCAGACTCCAATAACAGTTACGAATATGGGAGGCTCACACAAATCACGTTGGAAAATTAGGAATACTCGATTCATGATTCGAATCAGGTAGATCAGGTAGGATTTTCAGCTACAACATGATCCGTTTTATTCTCTCTAGAGCTAACTCGGGGAAACAGTCTGATACGAAGGGTAGAGATATATACATATGTAGTCGAATATATACGGCTAGAAAGCCCCTGTCTTTTACTTGATCGCTTAGACGGAGACGGTGGAGCCAATGGGTCCGAAACGGATGTTGGACCAGACGACCTTGCTGCGAGCCTGTTAGCAATAGGATTACGGACACTTGGGAGAAGAGGGTACACATACGCATCGGGGATGCTGGCCTCGACGTCGGAGGGAACACCAGAGTCCTGGGCGCAGTCACCACGGTCACCACCGGGCTGGCCAGCCTTCTCAGGGGGGTAGCTGGAGTCGAGCCAGAGCATGTTGGAGTAGTGGTCATCCCAGATGGACATGACGAGGACCACGGGCATAGACCAGACCTCGTTGAGTTGGTCGAAGCCACCGACCTCGGTGAAACGGTCACGGTCGCCGAAAGCGGTGACCTCAGCCGTGCAGTACTCGGGGGTGATGTTGCTGGAAGCCGGGAACCCGTCGATGGTGGGGCCGGGGATCTCAATCTTCTTGCCGTCCTGGACGAAGAACTGAGTCAACTTGTTCGCCTCGAACTGGGAAACGACACTGTGCGAAACCTCCAATTAGCAATCTGTTCTTCAGTAGAGTACGTAGTGAAAGGAATTAATCTTACGTGAACTTCTTGCTGGTGTCGACGGTCTTGCCCGCGCCGTAGAAGTCCTGGTTGCCCATGCGGTAAGGGTTGTAGTCACAACCGTTGGCATCACACTTGCCGGCGAATCGGTCCTCAGAGTAAGTACCACCGCAGTTGTCGGTCTCGCAGACGTGGTACTCGTTGGTGGTGCAAGGGTGAGGGGTGAAGGCGAAAGAGTGAGAGTTGGACTCCCAGACATCGATTTCGGCACAGCAGGCACCGTAAGGGCCGACACCAGCGTTGGGGTCGTTGGTGGAAGGCGCCCACCCCTCAACGTTGGCCTTGCCACCGACGAACTTCAGGTCACGAGCGCACTGAGCGTCGCAGTAACCGGTACCGTACTTGGCACCAGCCTTGTTGCTGGAGTATTTGGCCATGCCACCATCTTCGTCCATGGCGACGAAGTACAGAGCAGCGTTAAGACCACAGTCGACGGTGGACAAGTCGACATCGAAGGTGAACTCGTTGTTCAGGAGCTCGAATGTCTGGTACTTGTCCGCGCCGTTCATCAGGTAGAATCGGGAACCGATGTTCGTACCGTACTCGTGCTTGGTCAGGAACTTGAGGGTAAGAGCATCGCCGCTGGTGGAGGCACCGTAGGTCTTGCTGTAGTCAGCACCCTCGATAGCGCACTTGGTGGCGCAGTCGTCAGCAGAGCTGCAGGCTGAGGTCCACTCGTTGCCGTCGTAGCAGTTGTCGGTGCCCTCGGTGGAGTGAAGCCATCGCCAATTGGAGTCGATGGTCACTTCAGCGTTGGTCGCCGTGCACGAGCCACCGCTGGTGCACTTCTTCCAGGTCAACTTGGGGTGAGTCTCGGTCTGCTCCTTTCCGACCTGTTGAGCAGACGCAAGCCCAAGAAGGGCTGCGGATACGGCAAGAGACAACATGATGCTGGTATATGTTCACCAAGGTAAGATGTTCTAAACCTGGGGGGCGATGAGGTGGAGGGACAGCCTGGTGTAGCATCTGGGACTCAGTCTGTTATATACTCCGACGAGGATGGTTTGCCCAGCGATAAACTTCTCGACCCCATATTGCCGGCAATGGGCTCCGTCTGAACATGGCCAAATCGTAGCAGGGCATAGTCGATCACTGACTATCTCGGCCCTATGACTATTCTGAATTAGATTAAAAACCCCATTATGCTACGAAAGCTCCGGCGGGTGTTCCGAAGGCAAAGGCTTTGGTTGGTCCCAAAGACAGAGCACGGCCTACACCACGTTCGTTCTGGATTCTTGGGGCAATAGTGGTAAACGAGAACCGCTACGTCCAACAAGTGATAAGTCACTGTCCAAAACGGTCGCTGTACGGAGGGACAGCCAATGGGACGAGAGTAAGTGGTGGGTGTTGACGATCTAAATAATGAGCCAAGGCCAAAATCACAGATATTAGACTTCCTGGGGGACTGCTGCTTCCGACGCAATATAGATTGGATTGTATAGGTTTCAGGATCATGGCCCGAAGTAACCTGGGGTATTTGCGGGGAATGGGGCGGAGACCCTGGGGATCAGGGGTGGCAACGTGTATATGCCTCACACATGGCTCCGCGGCCCGTTATGTCCACATCACGGAGTTCGAACCACCGCAATGGAGATAACGAAACGGGGCCTCCAGAAGAAAATCTTCAGACGAGAACGGAGGACGACGGCTCCCCCGGAGTCCGAAGCGAGCCCAAGCAACGGCGATGACGTGAAGCCAAAGCCGCAATTAGTCCCACTAAGCTTCCGAATTTGCAAAATTGGCCGGTGGTCGCAAGTTCAATCGAATTTACGAGCATCGATGTGAGGAAAAGATGAGAAGAACGTCCAAAGATCGCGAGACCCTATTTCGGGATGTTTCGTTTAACCACTGCAGTGCACCGCACCAGAGGATCTTGTTAAGATCTGGTGTAACGCGATAGCATGATGGTATTGGACGGGCGGCTTGTTGTGGGAAACGATCGACAGCAGGAAATGCCGTTCCCGTCCGTGATGCCGAGACTAGGGTTGTGGAAAATATCAACAACATATTATCCAGGGGTGTAGCGGACGCCAAGACAGGCAACCTCCGTAGAGGGACCCTAGTCACAACATTCCCTTCTGTCTAATATATTTAGCCAGTTGATGCCGGGCACCTTGGGGTACGCTCATGCAGGTCCTCGCGTGGTATGGTTCGTTCGAACCTCCTTTCACCAACCAAGTGACCAAGTTGCCAAGACCGGTCTAACTCTGAGCCGAACGCCTTTGCTAGCACTTCTACCTTACTGAAGTACGGCGGTGGGATAGAGATCATGCACGGCAACGCAGTGGCGCGGACCCGGCCCGTCAAGTTCGCTAAGAGGGTGAGTGGGCTTGAGTAAAGTCAGATAGCTTGAGTCTTGAAGTCTTGGTTTTAGCTCATGTCTAAACTCCTAGTACCTACGTTGTTATACTCGCATGACACTTTAAGCCGATAATTTACATGAAGAAATGACTTTAGGCAACTAGGGGCTCAATACAATATTATCATAGCAAGCGATGGGGCGTCTGACGAATAGGGCGTTAAATTGACCTATCAACGTGAGGTTCTCATTTTACTAATGTTGCCATTAATCTACAAAATGAAACCATTGTTCATTTCTAACGCGGTGGGATGGAATTCACGTTGTTTGCCTCCTATATGTATCCCCAATTAAGTTAACAGACCAGTGGCGATCCAAGATATTAAGGGTCCATTGCCACCCTTAAACGCCACGACTGAGCATTTTTCATACACGCCACATGGCCGCGAATCCACGAGGATGGGCTATCAAATTAACTCGATCTGCCGGCTCGCTTGAGAAACCAAAGAGGTTGATCTATCAGTAGCAGTGACTGAAGGTAATTCCCCGAGTGGTTTACCCAAAGGGGTCATAACTCAATTAGTCAAGACTTCATCTATTTCCATATCTATGGATATGTTGTAATCAACGTCAACCTCGACATCAGACATTGAGCTCTTTCCGTCAATGTTAGTGGGTAAATCTAGATTACCGAGATTTAGACACGAGTTCCTACATGTATATACCACTTCTTAAGCCGCTGTTCATT
The DNA here is from genome assembly GCA_022578945.1 of Hypoxylon fuscum. Taxonomy (NCBI): domain Eukaryota; kingdom Fungi; phylum Ascomycota; class Sordariomycetes; order Xylariales; family Hypoxylaceae; genus Hypoxylon; species Hypoxylon fuscum. The sequence goes on along the minus strand of MU399838.1, from coordinate 271,530 downwards.
ACGACCTCATCACATGTCCCTGCATGTCATCCCTGAGATACCCGTCGAAAGCTACACTCTACCTATTTCTCATTTTACCTCGCTACGAAGAACCGACCGGAATAAATGGCAAGCTGTTCTCGGTTGGTCTAGCGCGTAGGAACTTTATATTGTAAGAAGCGAAGTCATTACATTTAACGTGGACCTATGTATCCATTCATCCAACACTTTTGTTGAGGTTTTAATCTAGGAGCATGCAGCATAAAAGATTACGTTGCATCTAGGTCTCCAAATACCGAGGAACATATCTCATTAAACATGAAATATTCTCAAACTCTCTTATGAGAACTACGATAGAACAAGCGTAGGACACGGGGATTTGAGACCGAGAAATGAAGAAGACGCAGCGGCATTGCTCCCCGATCGTTCACAGCATTTCTGTGATAGCAGCTTAAGGAGAGCGTACTTCATGCACTCATCATAGTATTAGGGTATAGAACTGATGTGTCACAATAACGCCACTCATAACGTCACTAAGTATGCCTACCGTAGCGTTATTAGGTATGAACAACAGTATAAATTTAGCAACTGATCAGCTTGTCTTAATCGGCTACGTGAGTCTAATATGCCATCCATTACTCAATCGATCGAGGGTTCTAGTCGATCAACCAACGTTAATATATCGATCGGGTTGATCAACTACGAAGCACAATATTCTACGTAGATTCTGGAAAGAGATATTAGTTGACGTACGTGGCAATAGAGCGTGTAACGGCCAAGGCGTCCAGTTCTTCTACCAACACAAGTCCGCAATGCTCTCGAATTTGAGAACATCTGCTAGTATACAGCTTCATAGTTACTATTGTGGCATCCGGCATTCGGATTCTATCGTTTCGACCATACGCGCCAGCGTCCTTGGTGGCGTCACTCGTCTCGGCATTCTCGAATAACGAAGATACTGCACAGAACTTACCAAGGACCCGAAGCAAAGAGGTAGCACAACCTAATTCACAATCACGTCTGCAATCAAGAGCGCAAGGAGCAAATTAAACAAGTCCCTTAGGTACCCAGTACACAGGCAGATATACCTAGCAAAGCCCAAAAGCAAAGTACAGAAGCAGAACGAAATAGGGGTATCCTCGTCAATGCTTGCTCAGCCGCCCACTGCCAGCCCCATCGTTATCATCGACACGAACCATATATTATAGGGCCCAGCTCACATCAACTCGTCCTCGTCCGCCACCCCGTCCCACTTCTTGGTGGGGAGCTTGCGAACCTTCTTCGTCGGACTGCCATTGCTCGCCACCTTCAACACCGGCTTCTTCTCCTCGCCAGCTCCACTTACACGCAGCTTCTCCATCCTGTTGCCCAAGCCGCCGAGCGCGTCGGCCCCGGAAGACCTCAGGCTCGGCGTATCGCCCCTTTCTTGGAGCGGGTCACGCTTGCTCGGGGCTCTGCCGGACAGCTGGTTCTTCAAGATCTTGATTTCTCGTTGCAAGCGCTCGTTCTCCTGCTCGAGATTCTCGACGAGGATGTTCTCTTTATCCTCGTCCTCAAAAATGTCGTCGTCGTCCGAGCTTGGCGCCGTGACAGTAACGCCGACGCCACGGGCCAACACCTCGACTTTGCGGTCCCAATGCTCTTCGCCACGCTCCTGTTCCATAGACATCGAGGCTTTCCATCGGGCCATCTCTAGAGATATGCGGTGTTCGAAGTCGGTGTAGCACTCCTCTCGGATCTCCTGCTCCAGGTCGGTGACGCGGTCCTCCATCGACATTAGATGCGCCTCGGCGGCCATGCGTGCCTCCGACTCTCGCGCTAGCTCAGCATTCAGCTGGTCGATGATATCTGCCATTCTAGCGATCTCTAGAGCCGCGTTCTCCATCGTCGCGCGTTCCGTGTCTGATATGGGCGAGAACGTTCGGCTGTGGGCACCAGAGGGCTGGAAGTAAGATCTAGGATTATGGTGTGACAAGACCGGCGAGCTCGTAGTGCTACGTGAGTCGACGCTAGACTCGGACTGATGAGACTGGACTGTGGTGTTTGCGTTGGCTAGGATGGTAGATGTGATAGACGGGATGCGCGGCACCGTCACCTCACGAGCTAAGGCGCTATATCGTAGAATCTGAGACGTCGCGTTGAAATCTCCGAGAGGATCAGCGGTGACAATCATGACTGCCTTTTGAGGCGCACGTCTGCTAATGGCGGAATGTGCTAGTGAAGCCGAAGGAAATGAGTTGGAAAAAAGCAATTCAGTGAGCTTGCATTGACGGAACGGAACTAGATTCGGCTGCCGTTCCTTGTTAGTAAAATGTGTGAAAGCCGACGCTCATACTACATACCTTCGTCATGTTGTTAGCATCGCTTTGCATTTGTAGGCACTGTCCGAGATACATCAAGCTCTCGTTGATCTTGCCTGCTTCGGCGAGGGTCGCGCCCTGGGTCTTCGCATCTCTCGCTCGTTCACTACCAGCTAGGTCAACAATACTCAGGGTGCTGGTGCCCCAGCGCGCATTGGTACGGCCGCGTCGCCTCTTCTTGACCTCGACGCAGAAGAAACCGTGACTTCTCGACGACACGCTGTTACTACCCGTTCCAGCAACGCGTCTCTCGTGGAGTCCGGCTTCGAGAACCATTAGTGCTTCCCTGAGGTTACCACAGATGACCTTTCGAAGTCCTGCTACAACTTTTCGGTCGGGGGACAACTCGGTGGGCTTGAAAAGGAGCGGTCGTCGTCGAGGCTCTTTGGTTACGTTGGACTTGATCGGAGGGGTTAGGAGATCGAAGATTCGGTCGTTGTATACTTCGTACATGGAGATGACGATAGCATATTCGGCGGAGGGATCGCAGGAGGCTCGCACTGCGCTGATATCAGGGGCCTGAGGGAGCGCGGACGGTCGTTGAAGGTTACGTCTCGGGGTGGGCTGCGACTGGTAATCGCTCTTAATTGGTGACTTGTTAACAACATTCTTCTTACTCTTAGCGGCGGAGGTGAGAGCCATGTAATGCTTCTTAGGTGAGATGGAGGCCAGCTTTGGCCTACTAGACGCGACTTGCGTTGGGGTTGGTGACATTAGGGGACCCCTTTGACTGGGAGGTGTTGAAAGTAAAGTGATCCTCGAGAAGTTGTCTTCATGACTAACTACTCGGATGCTGCAAGGACTGTCCGGGAATCGGCCAGGTAGTTGGGGAGTGGCATTGAACATAGAAGCTCGAACAGAGTTGAGTTGGGGTCGTACAATCATTGGAGTTGCAGCTCTCGATCCAGCTCGAGATGGACCATTGTAATCGCTGTATACCGTCTCGAGGAAAGCTGGCGCGGAAAAGATAGTTGCTTCAGACGCGTCCGTAGACTTTATGCTAGTTTCCAAGGTAGGAGACGTGTCGCAGTCGACGATGTTGGAATCGATGGATCGGAACACGACATCCAGAGCAAGCTGGGTCAAGCCTCGCTGGCTTTTAGATCCGAGCATCGTGTGTGTCTAGTAGGTAGATTCATAGTTAATTATAACACATTTTTTATATTCCATGGCGCAACACGCGTTTAAGCTACTTCACACATACCTTGCCAGAGCCGGTAACTCCCAGAGTCGCCAGCAGGCCATCCGTACCGTCGCCTCCATGAGGCGCTAGCACGCCCTCAACCAAGGGAAGCACTCTGGTGCCTTGAAATAGATCGAGTTGCGTAGCATCTTCTTCGAATACCCGTGTAAAAGCGAATTTCTCAATCGCTCGTCTTCGATCGTTCGGAGGGTTCAAGGTGATGTGTGTTGGAGCATCGTGGTCCGCAGGCTCCTCGACCAAGAGAAAGCGTTCGGCATTAAAGCCACCCGCCGGGGGAGGACGCAATCGCAAGTAGACCTGGAAGAGGTTTGCTTGTCCTCTTTGAGGTGGTTCCATATTGAGAACAATGGCTCGGTGAAAGTAGGGATATTAAGCGGTGAGTAAAGCGTTTGACAGAGTAAATACAAATAGTTTCATGCAGTAGTATGCACAATAGGTTGTCTTTTTGGCCTTTCGCGGTCTACGATGCACAAAATGTTCCGTCCGGCATGGATGCAACTGTCGGAATAAAAATAAAGGAAAATGGTTGGAGGTTCAAAGGGTGAAGGTGGATAGGTACGAATTAGGTGCAGGTCGCCAAATCAAAATCTGTATTCAATTCGGGCTTACATGTTATTATTACTTGGCTGCTGGATGCGATTGTTTGCAAGAGAAAAATAGAGAATGACGGTTTCCCCGGCAACCGAACTAAGGTAGCTCAAGCCACAAATAGAATAATTGCAGCCCCATAAATGAGGCTAATGCTCTTTCCCTGTCAGCCCGTTTGCCTGACTGCCTGAGGAACCAACTGCCAGCTGCCAACTGCCGCCCCCCACCGCCTCTAGCTCTGGAAAAAGCATTTAAACCCGACCATCGTCCCTCAATTGGCGAAGTCTTTTTTTCCCTTTTCTTCCTCAGCTCTCTTTGCCTTTTGGCTTAGATCGAACGTAGTATCTGTTCTGTTCAGAGTAAAATCTGTTAAAGTCACATAGTGGCTATATCGTTTTTATTCTTATTTTTCCATCGAGGGAGCGCATCCTCTGGGCTTGCCCACGATCGCTCCCACCGTGTCCCTGGTATTACACTGACTCCAGGTGACGCGAACACTTGATGTTTTCATTGCCATCACTAGCTTGCCTAGGGTTGCGAAGAAGAAGCCCCCATCTTCATTTCCTATCCATTTTTACAAACAAACCGCTCTTTTAGGTGTTTCATTACTCTGGTCGAGCCATCTTCGTAAGGTTGTACTATTTCCGTGTTCGCGATACGAGTTGGTATGGAACTAGCCGTCTCCTTCAATTGCGTAGCACGCGTTTGAGTAACACTGGCCACGTACTTGGGTTGCTCCATAGGTACATATGTATGTACGTAGTCTAGATTCCAGAAGATGGAGCTTCGTTGAAAGGAAATCTTGCAGGAGACCAATAAGAATAGTCCCTGATGCGTGTGAGTCAAGGTATTGCATTGGCTTTCCGCCTACGTACGCCGCCAGCGAGGCTCCCGAGTCTATTTCTGGGATTTCAAGGTAACTCAAGGTCAAATTAAACAGTAGCAATTTTATGACATGCATCCCTCGCAATGACTTGTCAAATTTCAGATTTCTCACCTCCCCTAACCAACGCTATTAACGGGTGCATCTAACCTAGTAGTAGTACATCTTTACAAACGGCCTCTTGTGCAATGGATTGGACCGGTCTGACGAACAGAAGAGATTGGAAATGAGCAATCTCGATTTCATGCAAAATGCACGTCACCGTCGATATCACCTTCTGAAGTGGATAGTTGAGGAGAGCGGGTGATGGAGAGAATGGGAATTTGATGCTTGTACAATACAGACAGAACGGATCTGGTAAAAACGGAGAAACAATCGGTACGCCCAAAGTAGAAGATCTACTGCGTGTTACATTGTACATACATACTTTGGAGATCATCGTTCATCGTGGATGGTTTAGTTGGAGTTCGTCTCAAGTGGTGATCTGGTAGTGGAGATAAATGAATAAATACCCTTGTTTCTGTATCGTCATCATCGCCGAGGGGCTGGTTGGGCAGATGGGGTATATCGGAAGTTGACGAGATATTCCATGCCCCCCCTCGCCTATGAATGTACGACTTGGGACAAATAATCCCATCTCGCGTACTTATCAGTTTTCGTACATCATCTACATATATATGTACATACATACGACTACACACGAGAGATGAGGCTTTAAAGGGAATGCCACATGTACCAGCCAATACCTACCTAATATTGTAGGTATTGTACTGTAAACCCTTACCCTTATATATGACCAAGGTACATAGCCACCCGGAACGGCGTCCAGATGAGGCAGTTCGATCGGTTAGGTACCTACCCAGAATACCCACAAGTCTAGGCATATAACGCCAGGTATGAGCAACAGGAGATGTGAAAAATCTTTGGAGGGGCAGAGGGGTTTCTGTATGTCAATTTTCGAAGATGGATACTGTGTGACTCCTCTTAAGATGCGTCACGAGAGAACTTCTAGGCGTAGAACAAGTCTTCGGTGGATACTTGACCATGTACATGTAGATAGTGGGACGAATGGGATGATGCTCTTTGCTATTTTGTTGTGATAGCATCGGGCCACGAGAAAATAAGGTGGGAATTTTTGGAGGTTCAAACGCTTTGGAGCACCAGAACTCGGATGGAGCTTCAAATTAGCATTAGCCAAGCAGCGATTGCCAACTGCGGGAGCGGCGATAATGCCTAAAGATGACCATTCACAGTGGATTTTGCAGTGGATCATAGGTCGTTATACAGTGGTCCTGGAGGGGTTTTAGGCTTTAGCGCATGGCTTGATGCAAGTAAAAAAGAGCGGTGACACATCTCCCAAAAAGGTATAGCCCATCTTACTTGCGGCGGCAGACGAATCAGGGACCGTGCAGAGAGCTGAGTTCAGGGTCACCCCACCAATGGAAAAGCAAAAAAAAAAAAAAAGTTACCTAGCTGCAGTACGACTCTAGTGGGATAATATCCACAGTCATTTTTTCCCGGGCCTGCGTTTACACTTTTTTTTTTCCTTCCTACTTTTTCCTTCAGGAAAACCAAACAATCCACAACCAGACAACGAAGTCGCACTACAGCTCTCCAGGACATTTCAATTAGAACATACTACAACTTCGTCGAGAACAATGCCTTCGGCCATCGCTGAGCTGTAAATTCCCACTACGGGACATCTCTGGCAATCCCAGGTATGTCCCGTAGTCCAGCAGTTCACCGAGATATTCAATTCGCAATTCGACTTTCTTCGACGAAGTTATACAGGCTTTCACTGTCTTGTGTGCCCTTTTTATCCAAAGGGTGCCTTCCGGAAGTCTGAATACCCAACAGAATTACAGCGCATTTGGCCCATTCCTCCTGGGCCTTTACAGCTTCCACTTGGTGACGACGATACTCCCCATTCTCCCAAATCCCACGAATTATCCTATCCTATCCTATACTCCGTTCCACATACCTTGACAACACAAAATACAAAGGGATAGTCTCTAGAGAGGAAATAAGCAACTCGAGTATACATCTTGAGAATAATTGTTTTCGAACAATCACCAACTATATCACTTCTCGAGTAAGTATCAATTAGGCTTCACCGCCGTTTGTTTCGATACTCTCAGCCCCGAGTCCGAAAGTGGACCCCTTTTCAACCCTGTATAAGGTACATCACATATCTCACACATTACCATGTCCCGGAACGTACGGCAACAGAGACCCCCAACTACCCCCGTCAAGGTCGCGAGGCGTCGTGTCTCTGATGCTTCGTCGTCGCTTGACCTTTCTGACGAGGGTGGTTATTCAGGGGTAGAGGACATCAGCGATTCCGAAGATGACGACGAGGAGGACATAAATGCGGCCGAGGAGGAGCACATTCTCTCCGACGAACTGCAACAAATTGTTCGTAGCTCTAGCCCTCCTCGGCCGCAAAATGACGAAGGTGAAGAAGGCGATGAAGAAGAAGGGGATGATGAGGATGACGAAGGAGATGATTACGAAGGCGATAATGACGACGCGGATGAAAACGCGAGCTGGAACGGCGTTTCGTCAGAAGCAGATGCTGACGATGACATTTCTATGGATCAGGGGTATACTAGCACGGAACGCCGTGTTCGCTTTGACATCCCCGAGGACTCATCGGATGGAGACTCGACCGAAACCGACGAGGATATTGACCATGGTTTCTTCCCTGATCTATTCGTCGATAAGAGCATCCTAGACCCTTCATTCCGTCGAGAGATTGAGCATGATCCTGACCCCTATGATTCCTCCAACTCGGAAGCATTCTGGGACCACTATGGCAATGCCGGAAGCATTGAAGCTACCATCGATGAGCCAGGCTCTGATTTTGAGGCTCTATTGAATGCCATCGAGGATGATGATAGCACGCCCGTCGCCACTCCCATGACGAACCATGAGATGTCCACCGCTGTCTCCTCACCACTTGGCTTGTTTGACAATGACGAAGCCTCCCTGGATGGATATCAAAGTAAGTGCCAAGTGGATCGGCTAGTATCCATGTCTGTGCTAATCGACCCCATCTAGCTGATGGGGATACTACCGATGAAGAAGACCCGCCTGAGAAACCTCCTCGGCGTAAGGCTCGACGGGAGACTGTAGATGATTCTTCTGATTCGGATGGTGTTACACTTATCCGCCCTCGCCGCGGCCAGCCGCGTGTCGGCCGGTTCAACCTCGACAAGTCTAGTAAAAAGCCCATCGCCATCCTAAATCCGCGGACCGGCAAGATGATGATCTTCACTCACCAATGCATGAGAGGAAGAGGTTTCGATCTTTCTCCAGAGCAGTTCAATTTTCAATACTTTGATCAAACACAGTCGTCTCCCATTCTTAGCAACCCGGGCAACATCATGATGAGTGGCATGATCTCCTCTAGTACCTACGGAGATTTCATGAATACTCACGCGGTGGGTCCCGCTGAGGCCTGGTATTCCCAGACGGAAGATGGGAATGTGGTTGAGAGCTCCGACTCCGATGATCAAGTTGTCGACGAAGCAGAGAAGAGTCTCAAACTTGAAGATTTCATCACTCTAGATGATGACGATGACGACGACTCGTCAGAAGATGAGAAGGATCTTGAACACGACGAAGCGGATGACATATTCTGCACACCCGGCCGCCCAGGCACTGCCTCCAGTGATGTGACATCCCTTCTCGATCATTTCCAACATAATACCAACATTGTTGGTGCATTCCGCCGGGATCAAGCGAATCATCAGTTGATTAGCCGTAGCAAAGCTACCCGAGATTCGCTCGCGTTCTCCGGCCCCTATTTCGAAGGCACTCTTCGTGGCATTAAGGATGGGCGCATCGCTACTACCAACGTTCCCATTTCTCCTATGCGAAAACAGAAAAAGATGCCCGAGCTTGCCAGCAGCCCTCTTTCAACCGTGTCGCAGAAGAGGAAAGCATCGTCGGAGCACCATATGGGTCATAAGCGACAGAGGAGTATTCCTAATGTGGATGCCTTAAGACTGTGATTATTTACCACACCTCCTCGACCCTTCGCCCGACGCCTTACACAACGACGCCAATGGACGGTGTGACCTTCCTCTAGAGATAGGTCATTCCCTGGCCATTGAAACAAACCATTACCGCAAATCCAGCACATTTCCTACTACTACTTATTCTCTAATGTGATTCCCATTTCCTTTACCCGAAACGCCACCTGCAATGTTTTCCCGCAACAGCTGGGTTCTTCTCGGACGTGTTCCCAAAGCAGGCCGATGTGGCGTGGTCATGCTTCGACTGTACGGCGTTCTCACCCATTGTCAATCCTACCAAAAGATCCAGTATGAGTTTCATGATGACACGAGTCTACCTAGTCTAAGGCGTTTTGAAGACTAAAAGGCTCAGGCGATTGGCATTGGTTTCTTTGAATCTCTTTTTTATTTTAATGACCTAGGAGGCCATCGCCTCGCAACCCAAAAACAACCCAATTGCGCCTATTTGAATGGACGAGGGTAGGAATGGAACACAATATCCAAGTACAGTAGAGGATTACTGTTAGCTAGGATATTGGTACGAGACCAGTGTAATTATATTCATGCCGAAAGGTATGGATGCTTACATCGGTAGTCTCGTTGTTCCAAGCCTGCAGACCACGCAATTCGCGTAGGTGGTTGGCAGGTCTATATCATAGCAATTTCAATGTGAACTTAAGCTGATTCTCTCTCATTCCCGTGCTGGTCTGTGTTTGTGATTGTGCAATTGAATAGTCTCTCAAAGTTTTCAGTGTTCGCTTGATAGTAGTCCTCCTTTCTTTCACCTAGATGTAACATACACATTCTTCTTGACTCAGGGGTAAGTATATATAGTAACTACAACGCCCCACATAGGTAAGTTGACAGATTCGTGGATGAAGAAGCAGGTGCCTGGGTCTTCCTAAACCTCCAGGGAATTGTTGTGGTTGCGATATTTTATAAGTGCTTTAGCAGGGTCATGCTTAGCTTGCTCTTGAAAATGACCCGGGCTTGTTTCCTTCAAACACGATATCTATATGATTGGCGACTTGCATTAACGAGATCATATCAATCATGTTTGCAGTTGGATAATCATGCCTTCATGGTCTGCGTATGTGCACTTATGCTCCATAAGAAGCCGATCACATATTTTCGTCCTTGGAAATTTAATCTTAGTTCACAGCGAAACAGCGAACACACAGCGTTGTCAAGTCAAAACAATAGCATAGAACTAAACTAGCATTACAGTCTCCCTTACTCGGATGAGCTGACGACTTGATCCTCGCCATCTGGACTCGCATGCAGAAAACTCCCTGAGAAAGCAAGGCCGTTCCCCAAACTCGTACATGTAGCCTCGTGTCGGCCCGTACCGCAGACCTCGTCCGATCCGCGTAGGAAGAATCAGAGCTAACTACACATCTTCTCGGCCCCCTCAGCAAGCTGATGTTTTTTATTCCTGTCTGACCAAGCAGACGCAAATCGCAACGCATGTCATGCAATCATAACCGCAACTTAATCTCGTCTTCCTTTCCTCAGGGACACTCGTGTTCCTAAGTTCTGTTGATTAGGTGGTCTTTACAACTCCTCCTTGATGTCGCCCGCCTTCTGCTTCGCGGCTTCCGACCCAGCTCCCAGCTGGCTCGCAACCCACTGGTACGCGCCCTTAACGTTCTCGCCGAGCTTGGCAAACGCAGTGGTGGCCGGGTTCGTAGTGCCGTACTTGAAATAGGTAGACTGCTTGCGTGCTTCGGCCTTGAGCTCGTTGATGGTCGAGCCTTGGTGGACAGGCTAGGTAAGAGTTAGCATGGTAAAAACTCGAATATTGAGGGTTTAAGATAAGTGACTTACAATGCCGTAGCTATCGAGGTAAGCCTTCAGCTCACTTTCACTCCACGTGTCAAAGGTGGACTTCTTAGCTGCTTCAGTAGCTGAGGCGAGGTAACTTGTAGCCGAGGCGTACGAGCCACCACCAGCGCTAGAGGCAGACGAGTAGGCAGATTGAGCGGCCTCTACGAGGTCATCGCGGGTAGCAGCGCTGCTGTCGCCAACCTTCTTCGCTGCAGAGTTGCCACTGTCGGCGAGGTACTTCTTGAGGTTATCAACAGAGAGGTCATCCCAACTCCAGGCAGTGTATGGGTTAGCGGCCTTGTGAGCATTGCGTCGCACCAGAGCTCGCAGCTCATCGGTCTTGGATCCCTGAGGAACGGGAACTGCACGAGCATCCAGGTAAGCCTTTAGTCGGCTCTCGGACCAGGTGCCAACAACGTTGTTGAACGCATCCTGGGCGGCGAGACTGGCATCGTCGGTGGCCTTAGCGTACTGGTTACCCGCCTTGCTGGTAGCAGCACCGAAAGCGCTTGCGGCCGAACCAGACACGGTATCACCAAGGATCTGAGCGCGGTTTTTGCGGACAAGAGCACGCAACTCGTTGATCTTGCTGCCTTGAGGAACTAGTGGTCTTGTTAGTCAACTGAAACAAGTGCCAGGTAAAAGTTACTTACCATTGATCCCGTTCTTGTCGCAGAATTCCTTCAGTTGAGACTCGCCCCAGGCATCAATAAGCTTGTCAGTAACGGTGGCATAAGCGGCATTCGCACTAGCGGCAGCAGACGCTTTTTGGTCCTGCATTCTCAAGTAGGCAAGGCGTGAGTTGCGGCGAACCATGGAAATCAGCTTGTTACGCTGAGATTTATGAGCGTTAGCTAGATATACTTATCAGATTCAGGCAGGGTATCTTACGTCGGTTACCTGGGGTGCAGGGAAACCATGGGTATCGAGCCACTCCTTCAGGTCAGACTCAGACCAGGTGTCGTAGAGCCAATCACCAGGATACGAAGCGGTCTCTCCGGCCTTCTTCGCAATTGTCTCGTAGTTGGCACGAACCTTCTGGAGGACGGTGTCACGAGTACGGGGCTGAGGGACTGTAAATATTCATTAGCATGATACTATAAGTAGTATATTGGTGATATAGATGTGTACCTGGAATGCCGTGCTTGTCAGCAAACGCCTTCAAGGCACTGTCGGTCCAGGAATCCAAGATCCAATCCTGTACACTAGTCCAGGCGGTTTGAGCCTTGTCCTCGGTCTCGTACCAGCTGTTCGCTACCTGGGAGACAAGCGCATCCTTGTTCGACTTGGCAGACTCCTTAGTCTCTACGCCCTTAGACTGTAAGTAGTCGGAAAGCTTCTCGGAATCCCAGTACTTGTAGGGAGTGACGGCATAGGATTCCCAGTTCTTCTGGATCAGATTCTCGAGATCCTTGCGATCGGCGGGGGTGGGATAGGGGATGTCATGATCGGAGAGCCATCGCTCAAGCTCGGTCTCATGCCACTTGTTGTAGGCTAAATGTTGACCACATTAGTATTGGAAGAAACGGATTACGTGGAATATCTGAATATATGGGATAGCTTACCTGCTTTGGTGAACCAGCTGCTGCCCACGACAGCATCAGCCGCCAAGCCGAGGGAGATGACGGTTGATAGCCACCTCATGATGAATCGAGACTTCAAGTACACTTCTTGTTTACTTTCTCTATGTTTTCGTTTCTGGTACTGATGGGTTTTTTTAAAGTAGGGTAGGTTGTGGTTACATGTAGATAGAAAGGATAGAGGAGGTTTGTTGGGAGTTTTGTTTGCTGTAGAAAAGTTTCTGTCGAAGGATAGGTTCAATGTTAGGGAGGATGATGATGATAGCGGGCAAAACAAAATGTAAGCGTCACCTTCTTTTGTCACGTCTGCACTAGGTAAAGATGCCTGAAGGTTACACCTTACAGATGGATGTACAGTTCTTGTATTTTAGGTGGTAGTTTACATGGAAAGGTACACCGTTCAGTGGCCAAGAAGAAGAAGAGCCCCAAAGCTTGGAAAGTTCCAGCTGTAGCTACGGTACCTTGTGGTCATTGCGTTCCATACCTATGTACCTGACAAAAATATGACGTAGTAGCTACAGCAACTACGGCCATGAGGTAAGTCTCTTTAGATACTAGTTTCAAAGAAGAAAGAGCATGTGGACTTTCCTGTCCTCCTTCATCAAATAAGAAGCAACAACATTTCCATACAGCTAGAATCTCGATCATAAGCTACAAGCTTGAGGCTGGGATTAGATAGATTGATTCGCGTTGGCGGTATTCACAAAGTGCATCCAGAACCTCCGGTGATGTCATTACTTTACAGGGGTACATTTTTAATGGGCCTGTACTCCGTACCTACGGGTCAAGCCATATTTTTATTTGACAGGTGGGGAATTATGGCTTGACTGTGGAGGTTGCCAACCCAGCGTGCATAAATCACTAGGTACCTAGGTATTCGTCTTACACAATACATACAGAACAACAGGTTAGATATTCTACTAGATACTAGTACTCAGCATTCAACCGTCTTGTGTCAAATAAATAGATAATTCGATGTAGTGGTTTACAATTGACCCTCTAATGCAACCTAAATGTTTAAACCATGCATAACCTGATGCAAAGTCTCATGCTGGTGTCCCGCCCCTTAACCATTGGATCCATCCCTTTAAGGAAATCATGACTACCTACCTACTCATGCTCTACTGCCTCATGATTAGGATGCAGAACTTCCAATCGTCATCCTTCGCATATTAATTGTAGGTAGACTAAAGCTTCCTTGCTTCTTGGCCTTAGGCAGAGAATCTTCAACTTCCCCTTCACCATGCCAGACCGCACTCTCCCGCAACGATTCTTCTTTGATATGGCTTCGTGGAAATAATCCTGCCTTTCCGTTCTTCTTCATGCCGTACCAGCACCAGTCATCTCGGCTGATCCCTATATGAGATGGGTGTTTGTGTTAACAACTAGGGACCTTGGACTCCAGAAAAGTAAATGACTTCTTGGGAATAACTTACAGCTAACATTGGATAACGTTTCATCCTTATCAAACGGCAACCACCCAGCCGTTGTATCCTTGGTATCCCATTTCCAGCGTGTCGTGACGAACATGCCACCCGTACTCGTGCTTCCTCCCGGGCGCTGTGCAGGTGGTTCTAGGACTACAAGCTTCGCAAGAAAACTGCCCCATTGGCCGTCATGCCAACCAGTGCACCATTTCCCCTTCCACTTCTCCGGATACTCGATGCCCACTATACGGGCGCCTTCCAAAAACTTCTGAACCTGCTCTGAACTGCCGTTGGGATCCACTGGATCACGTCCGTATCGCTTGATGTGGCTCTTAACGGCTATGGCAGATGGCAGCTTCTTCAGAGACGCTGCATCTGGGAGGAGACTGGCTATCGCCGGATTGGGAAAATGAAGGTCGTAGTCTTCAACATTGGGATCATCATTTGGGACTTCGCCATACAAGACTACAACGCCGGGTATATCCGGTAGGGGTTGTGGGTGGCGTGATAAGTGTTTGAACAGCTGGTCTTGCGTCGCAAAGACAGTTGCATCGTCCGCGTAGATAGTCTGTCCTTTCTGCGCACAGAAGAGGCAGCCAAAATGCCCCGTAAACGCTGAACTTGAAATCAGGTGCGACTTATACAGAAAACGGAGACGGTATAAAACGCCGGCTTTGCTGAGGTTTCCACTTGCTAAGCGGTGTTTCGGTAAGTCAAGATGATTTCCACCGTTCAAGAGATCTACTTACAGTCTTGCGCATCATCGAGGTCCGCTTCCTGTAGATTTTGCGCAAATTCGCACTCCGTGCATCGGGCAATGTTTCGCCTCGTTCCCTATTTATTTACCGTTAGTATAATTTCTACTGCCTTGAATTTCCTCAAGCGAATAGACCCCAAGTATAACGAAGGGAACAAACAGATCACAATGTACTCACATATTCCATGACTGCTCTAGTAGCGCTCTTGCGTCCCTTGACTCGATACGTTTGTGCACCTGAGCAAAAGCCTTTCTGCAAATAGAGACTACTATCCAATCCAATTTGGTAGCCAGAAGTCTTATTCGTCCCCGACGCAAACAGCTCGTCAGCTAGTATTAGCCCATCTTCGTAAGTAGGAGGATTTGGTAATGGCGGCGGGCTAGCCTCTCTCGATTCTTGCGTCTCGTGTGAATTCAGTAAGGACTTTCCAAGGGATGTCGTTCTCTGGTCACTGGTAGGGATATGAACGGATGTTCTAGGACCCGACACATAGCTACCGGTGCTAGTATACCAAGATATCCTACTATTTGCAGTTTCCGGGGTGTATGGGATACTGGGTGGCTTTAGAATCTCGGAGCCATGCAGAGCAAGAGTGTCCAGATTGTTAGATATGACCCGTTGTCCCACAAAATAATCGTCCTCGGGGATTGAATTATTGCGAGGCCATGATTTTGCGGCCGTGGTCTGTTCGCTGACCCAGGCCGATGTTCGCGAGGTTGGAAGTGGAACGCTAGAAGGCCCAGACACGAGACTGATACAATCACGCTCCGCCCCTAATATATCAGGGCTAGATGGTCGCCTAGCAGATGTGATATCACCATTAACGCCGGCATTCTCGTTTAACCATATAGGGGTAATGGTGCCGGTGTTGCTACGGCTTTTGCCATTCACAGCTCGGGGTGACAACGGCTGTATCCACGACGGAACGGGTGATGTGGATGGCACGCTCTCTTCGATATGTAACCTCTTAATTGTCTCCATGAGAGTGAGAGCAAATGCCTTAGACGCAGCCTGAACGTCTGCAAATTTCCTAGCGTCAAACGAATCGACCTCAACGAAATCGTCCAAGTCGTAGAGCAGATCTTCTAGCCGTCTCTGACTATCGACGATCCGATCTAGAGGTTAGTGTTAGCTAGTTATAGATGCATAAGTTAAATTTGAATAATAGGGGCCCGCCTGCGAAACTGTATAGCAAAGAGTAAATAGGTATTCACCATTTTGTCGCATATTCTCCGTGAACGCCTCGCCATGCTTCTCAACACGCTCCTTCCACAGTGGCAGTAGCCGCTGCAAGGCCCGATCGCCCTCCCTGACTAATGAGCGGGCCGTCTTAAGCATACCCGTCACATTTTGTCCGGTAGACGCGTTGACGCCGTTATCATCCACACCGCTGCTACGGGCCGCAGCCTCGGCGTTAGCGACAGCCTCTTTGCCCCGCTCCACCACCTCCCGAAAGGGCTGAATGACGAGGTCCTCGACGTCGATGGCCATCACCGACTGTCGAGATGTACGTTGATGCACTTCAACATCGACAAGGTGAGTGCGGTGAGGACGGTGAAAATTGAAACACGCTGTGGTCTGTCGGCAATTGAGGCCGGGCAGCCTGGACTAAACTGAAATTGGCCGTACGGCCACATGCATACAAACAAACAACTTTGCAGCCGGGATACCGTTGAAAAGATGGCAGAGTTTTGTGGTGTGTCGTTGTCTTGGGTAAAATTAAGATGGATTAATATGATTTCAGTTCCAACAGGTCGGTACGTTGCATGTGGCACACCTTCCTTTTTTCTTCCCCCCGATCCCACGAATCTGAGGCGTAGTCTTGTGATTTATGACCGTTTAGGCAATCATCAGCTCGTTGGAGGCTAGACCGGGGGACCCTGAATCCGGCATCCTGGTTCGCTCAAGTCTTGGCCAGTTATTTTAGATACCTATATATAATGCGATATACATAGTATAAGAGTGAGCGAATCACGGCGATTCCTTATCGTGTCTCGCCGGGATTATGGCGCGTCCATTTACCGTTATGATACTCGCCGCCACACGGACAGGGAGCTTCTGCTAGCACAACGACGAATTTCGTCATTTGGGGGCCTTCCGCAGCCTGATACTTGAAGATGTCAAATAGTGGTTGACGAGGGGCCTAGGGACTCTATATCCCTCAAATAGCTCAATTGCTATGATCTAAAGAGAGAATGTGTGAGGGGAAAAGCTGAAAAGAGGAGATCGTAATACGGCCCCCTAATCTTGACGGTTTCTATGGATTACATAATTTAGAACACCACGTGCGACTACCAGCGGTCACTATTTCCCCTTTTTGGTGCTGGCCGTTATAGTATATAACACTAATGTTTTCGTAAAGTGAGGGAAAGTAGAAATAGGAACACTTTTTAAAAAAAATTGTTAAAACTACCTAGAAAACAAAACAACCAGCTGCGTCTTTCTGCCCTGCCTCGGATTCGAACATCAAGTAGACATTATAAGTTGCCCAATGATGGTAGCCCAAGGAATATCTACCTTCATTTTCATAGGTACCTAGATTATAGAAGCTTTCTAAACTACTTGCTGGATAAATATTGAGCGGTCATCGTTTCTTGTACGAATATTCATGAATCTAGATAGATATAACGTTGCTAACGATATGTCTACTCAAGAGCAGACCCTATGATAAGTAAGTCATCGGATTCTCTCCAAAGCCTAGGTACTCACTGCTAAAATAGACTGGCTAGGAGATGTTGCTGAGAAATTTGCCGTACTTTATGTGTTCGTCCATGTACTAAAACTGCTTCCGCGGTAGGACAGTCTAACGACCTCCTTGCCTCTAGTCATAGCTATGAGGATATTGACTTCACCTAAGAACGCCTCTGCTCGTTTACCGTTACAATCATGCGAATCAGGCCACGAAGTACCTGGTTTCCATTGCTATGTCGTACCAATTTCACCTTCCCGAGTCACACGGAAGAGGCCAATTTGATCGAGCTTTTGTATGTTACTCTCCTAGGGCGAACCAGAATCTTGGGCCTTGGTTCCGATGGCTTCACTGCTTCATTCGAAGGAGGACTCGGAAAGGGGACGGTGGGTTGATTGGCAAAACAAATTCGTGATATAAGAGTAGGACAGAGATACAACTCAGAGTTGCCCCCACCTTCGTCACTTGCCCAACAAAACATCGAGCGCAGTCTGTTTCACTTAGGTATTCACACATGGCATTCATCCGACTACGAAATCAGGTACGTTCCGCGAGTTGCATCCGAGAAGGGCTCGAAAATTAGGTATATGATGTTGTTTTCCCATCTACTTTCTTCCTATTACTCCTAGTCATTGCTTTAACATCACAACTACAAACCAATCCGGACATACTACATTACTTGAATCGTGTCGTATACCGGTTTCAAAGAGGTTAAGAGGGAAACACTCAACCTCTCTCCAGGTAGCCTCCCTCTCCATGCGAAATCATGACGGCATATTGTACTCAAGTAGCCAACAGTTCAAGTCTGACACAAAACCAACATGCCCGAAGACGCCAAGGCCAGGGAGGAGGAGAAGCGCCGAGAGGAAGAGCGGAAGCGCGAGGAAGAGCGCCAGAAGGAGGGTGGGAATAGCGGCGGAGGCGGAGGAGGCGGCGCCGCACCTGCGCCTTGGAAGGATACCACTGGTGGGAGCTCGAAAGTCTCGTGGGGTCGTTAAGCGGCCACAAGACACACCTACGAGAGTGGCATGGGTGGATGTTCAGGGGATCGGGTGAGTGATGTTTGTAGTGCTGGAGCTTAAATTGAGAGGCGAAGATGGGTACCCAAGGATGGGAAAGTGGCAGATGGACATTCGTTTCCTAGCTTCAGAGAGTAGGTTCAGGCAAAGGCGGTGCTACTTATTACCTAGGGATTGCACTACCTATTGCTTTGGCCTCGTGGCTTCTCATGAATAACGACATTTCGGATTCGTTTTATCAAGGTGCTTTTGACAACCTAGGTATGTAAACTGTGTCGCCAGCCATTATTAATACAGTTTTGCGGTTGTAAGCCCCTTAATTAACTGTTCATATCTCGAGTGCCCCTGAATGAGACTGGACAAGTTAAACCAGTCAGCCCCTTTGAATGGCCAGTGCCGACATAGAACTCACGAAGGTAATGAATGCTGCTCGTAAGAACCCAAGATTCATAGGATCTAGCAGTGCGCGAGAGATATTTGAAAGGCCAGAGGAATCCGCTGCATATTAACACAATTCTAGTGGGGGAAGCAAAGACAAGCTCGTAAGTCGATGCTGGTATCTATAACATGTCGTGCCGCATAAAATACAATTCAAAGAATTCCTTTTCATTATCAAAAAACAAAGGCCGAAGCATAATCGAATTATTTACCGCCTTGCCTTCTTCCTGGTGTTGCAAACGTCCTAAAACGGTCGTTAGTATCTTCAGGTCTTGCGGGTTTGGTCAGGGAGAAAGAGCAGGGACTTACCGAACGTCGCTGTGAAAAATCGGTATAAAAGCCGTTCCACAAATCTCGGGCTGAGCAGTCCTCCTGACCATTCTTGTCTACACACTTGGGCTGCTTATCCTGCCGCAACGACTCCGACATTGAGATCCACGGCTTGGGAACGGGCCAATCGGAGAAATGCAGAAACTTGGCTTCGTTAAAGATGGCGACAGGATCCCATTCTTCACGGTCGGTGCCCAGGTAGTTCTGGTGGTTATCGCCACGGAACTCGCCTGTCAGCAAGTCGTAGGGACGATGCGGGAGAATCATGGCGCTGTCAGCATATAGCTGATTTACGATCTCCATGTCGTAGTCGTTGCGACCGGCGGATTCCATCTTCTGGGTAATTCTTTCAAACTCAACTGCGCTCGGCTGGACCAGCATCAGCTGCGATGACAGGATCTTGTTGTCGGGGAACAGCCAGTATGCACGAGGCATAGCGACGGGGCATGGTGGCATGAGGAACAATTCGTCCATGGACTGAAGGATGGTAGCATCCGAGTCGACATTTAAGACGCGATCATATTGGGTTTGGTTGAAAGCAAGAAGCTTGGTGAAGGATTCGGCCCAAGTAGCTTGAAATAAGAGTTAGAATGAAGGGGGGGGTTTAATGTATAATCAGATAGATATGCTTACCATCACCACCGGCCCGTCGCTGAACGCCCACGGGCACTAATTTCACCTTGTACTCGTCCCGAGCCTTGACAAGCAGCCTGGCCTCTTCTGACCCTGGGTTCGTCTCGGCAGGGTCCATCATCTTCTCAGGATACATCATGACGCGGTCGGCCTTGCTCTTCAGGCGGAATAGGGTCTCGAAGATCATGACCGAGTTGCACAGATATGCAGCGTTAGTGACATATTGTGTGTACGCGTACCGCGACCAGTTAACCTGAGCATCCTCGAATGACGGTACGACCGCAGGAAGGCAGTTTGAATTGGAACCAGCGGCGGAAGCAGCACTTCCCCCTCGCAAACTCTCGATAGACGGTAGGCGATCGTAGTTTCGGAAGGCGAGGAAGAACAGGCCGATGACAGTGACGGAAATGGCAGTATAGCGTACTCGTTTCGACATCAGGATCTGGCCGACGCTCGGTTTAAGATGGGAGGAATCGGTGGTAGAACTCGTCGTCGCGCCCTGCTCGCCATTCTGAACAGGGCTATATCCAGATAGAGAGCCCCAAGTAGAAGACCACGATGACCCCCAAAGCGGTGCCATGTTGAATCTAAGTGCAGTTTCGAAGATCGACGAGGAGGGATGTTATGTTGGATCGGTAAGGATTCGCCTAGAAAGGAATCAAGACCAACTAAAACGTTGAAACGGCGCTCATCAGGAAAGGATGTAGGTAGGTAGTTGACCGTTAAAACTATGGCATCTGCCTACCAGTATACTACGTCTTACGGTATATCGTGGCGCAGACGTGGATGGAAAGAGAAGGGTGTGCATGTGGTGGTAATGTGGTAATGTGGTAATGTGAATGTGAATGTTCCTAAACAGGCTGAATTATTGAATTATTAGGTACCTTACCTACATGCTTATCGTATTCCAGCGTTGCACATCGCTACAGAGTCCACGCGGTTTGCTGTAATTTAGGTGGGCAAGGTGGGGGCTAGGTACATGTACTATGTATTCAATTCTACAAGAGAAATCGCTGGTAAACCTTAATTCACATTTGCAAGACAACCATCATTTACTTGATTGGGGTTTGTCAAACTGATACGATCCCTTTTCTAAGGGCGACAGTTGCCATAAAAGCTTTGCATGAAGTTTCATATATGAGAATTCCCTCCGGAGGGCAGTAACTGAGCCGCCCATGAAAGTAGAAATTCGGCCATAGCGACGCTCTCCTCGAGGCACAAAATTTGAAACTTTGAAGCGTTACACGCTGGCGTCAGCATCCATTTTTGACAACCACGATAGAGCGAGCCGGCCCCGAGTCCCCGATGGATTTGTTCACAACTTGCAATTCGCTCCTCATCAAAGCCGCCATTAAGACCGGCTAGAGCCCACTATCCAATCATATATAATACAGCGTGTGCAATATTAATGCGTGTATCGACAGGGCAATGGCGGCGAGATCATACTACTACCTAGTCTCCATAGCGGATGTCATCTTTGCTAAGCCTTATCGAGCTTTAGTCATAGGCAACCAGATACAGTCTCTTGTCGCGGAGCTGACAGTTATTTTGAGCCCCTAAAAGTGGAGGTCTAAGTCTACGAACCTCCTAACTGTCCCTTTGGCCATTCGAAGCTAATCAAAATCCCCATTTCCTTGCTGCCCTATGTACGCGCCTACATAGGTAGAGCTCAGTAGGGTTGGATAACCATGATGTGGAGAACAAGACGGCCGGCCATGTCGACCTCAGCCTTAAATCTTTTCAACTCTTGAATATACAGTAACCCTTAGGGGGCTGGCTCTCTTGAAGAATGCTTAAGATTTGCGTCCACTTGCTTAAGAGGGGCGCAGTACCCCTAGTTGTCCTGCGTCGAGTGGACTTTTTCAGAAGCGGGAAGCTGATGAAGGTCTTCGCCAAATCTGGCTCAAGCTCTCCAGCCAAGACCAGCATTACAATCCTCCAACTTCCATATGATGGTCACGATAAGTGGGACACTGACCCTAGCAGGTCGAACAATCCACGGCCTCATCTCGTGCACGGCAGGACTTGTCTTGGCCTCTACACTACCGAAAGATGTATGTACTGTACTTGTACAAGGCGGATTTGTCCCTAGGTATGTAGGTAGTCGGTGCCGTTCATCGGTCAGTATTGTGGTGCTCTTGTCTATTCTTGCTCGCATCCTTCTCTGATGTCAAGTCTTTCCTTGTTTTTCTCTTGATCACGAAGTCGAGTGTTGTCGTCTCTTACCAAGCCGCAAAACCGGGCGTCACTCGCACCGCACCTCTGTGTGCTTGCAAACATGGCTTCATCTTCTTCTCTCCTTTTACCTCTTTCACTTATTTCCTATCTAGCTATCTTGAGACCCGTCAGAGCAGCTTCAGGACCAGTTGCCGCGACATGGTCCGACTCACACTTTGGGCCTGACGGCCCTTGGCCAGCCATTGAGGTAACACTGGGGAGCGAACAGAAGATATCAATGTATCCTGGGCGGGAATTCCAAAGCTTCCTCCTTACCAGCGACTACTGTAATCACAACACGACCATTCCGTGTTACTCTAATCAAGCCGGGCTCTACAACGATGCTCAATCGCAGGTAGACACAACTGGATCTACGGGTTCCATCCAATTCCAGTCGAATCCCGACTATATGCTTGGTTTGGATGTACAGGGCGCAAAGACGAAATCGTGGGTTGATTCGATGGAATTCGGTGGTGCTACGATCCCAAATGTGTCTATGGCCTTGCTAGAACAGTCGTATATGGCGTATCCTGATGGCACCTGGTATCCTCTAACTGTTGGCTGTCTGGGGATAGGAGCGCCTAATACGGTTAACCAATCCTTCTCGAATAGCTTCGGACCTGCCATCAATGCCAGTCTCATTCCTGGGTACCTATGGGAGCAGAAGACGACAGCATCGAATTCTTTCGGTATGCATATTGGCTCGGCGAACCCTCGAATGCCAGGATCATTCTATTTTGGCGGCTACGATCAGAATCGGGTTGTAGGAGATGTCCTTACATTTCGAGATGACTATACGAAATCGATCACTTTGAAGGATATCGGCATTAAAGTGATCGATGGCTCTTCGCCGTGGGATTTTGAATCCTTGGGTGGCCTCCTTGCGTCAGGCAATTCGTCCATGACCTCCGGGGGTCTTCAGGTCTCTGTCGATGGCTGCTCTCCCTATCTGACACTTCCAAAATCATCATGCGACGCCCTCGCAAAGAATCTACCTGTGAAGTACAACGAAGATCTTGGTCTATATTTCTGGCAAACTGACGAGCCAAAGTACACGCAGATCGTCAACTCTGCCTCTGTTCTGGAATTCGTTTTCATCGGCGACTCGAATACTAAGAACGTTTCTATCTCTGTTCCATTCCGGCATTTGAATCTTACATTAACGGCACCACTGGTCGAAGAATCAACGCAATACTTTCCCTGCTACACTGGACCATCCAATCAGTTCACCCTCGGCCGTGCATTCTTGCAAGACGCATTTGTTGGTGCAAATTGGGGTGATAAATCTTGGTGGCTTGCACAGGCGCCTGGACCAAATATACCAGCTGCATCCGTTGTCGAGCTCGCAGAGGGAGATTCGATCAAAGCTAGTACAAACGATTGGAAGGAGTCCTGGTCTGGATCTTGGACGGCACTAAGTCCTGACGAGGCGGGTACTTCAGCTAGCGTGAGCGTTCCTAGTGCAACAGTCACCCCAGAGCCGACTGAAGTGGCAGGGCTGTCGACGGGGGCCCAGGCTGGTATTGGGGTAGGTGTCGGCGTGGCAGGTTTAGCAATAATCGGTGCTGTCGCCTTCTTTTTCCTACATCGCCGCAAAGCAGCGGCCTCCTCTAACGGAGAAACATCTAATACAGCGTATACTGGCGGCACGCCAGAGCAAGGATACTACGCGCCCGTCAAAAATCCTAGCTCGCCAGGCATGACAGAGTCATCTACCAACTATTCAGGACCGCCAAATGCGATGATATACAATCAACAATACAATCAGCAATATCCTCAACAATATCCCCAACCATATCCTCAACCGTATCCTCAGACTTATCCTCAACAACATCCTCAGCAATACCCTCAGCAGTACTTGCAACCCTATGGCCAACCATACAGTACGGAACTACCTGCTGTCGGCAACTCGCCAACGGAGTTGCCCGGATCGACATATGAACCACATATGCTCGACGGAACACAGGTCCAGGGTCCTACTTCTCCGCAGCAAAGTTACACATCACCTCAATCAGCACATTCACCAAGCTACAATGCGGATCCGCCACAAGCACCTGCGCCGCCACAAATTCAAGTATATGGCCAAGATGGGCAACCAATATGATGCCAATATTTTGGAATTGGCGTTAAGGGGAATGTGGGAAATAGATTTGGGCATTAAAATTCTCTAGCATCTCTTTCCTAACTGTTTGCGTTACATTGTTCTAGCTTGCAGGGCCTTTCCATTCTGGAGGTGCATACGATCTGCACATAGATGATGTATGTGGGATTTTGGGTTAGGGATAAGCGACTATTGATATGTACTATTTGGTTGGACAGGTTAGGATCCTGCTACGATGGAATCTGCAGTAATGGGCTATTGTTTATTCCAAGGCAGGTAAAATACCACGTGCACCACATACATACCTATGTTTCATTATATACTATTTTGGTTCATAACCTGATTCTCAACCCCCGCACCTTCACCAGGCGCACATCCTTTGCGTTTTAGAAGATACCGAGAGCGCTTCATAAGGTTGCAACGACGAAGCCACATCACGATGATGTTGTATTTAATCAACCTAGACCGAACCTAGAGACCAGATGTAATTATGCGGCTTCTATTTTAGATTCTCCGGCCTAATGACGAGAGGCGGCTCCATGAGCAGTCCGGATTTCTTAGCCGCCTCTTTGTATAGGTAGGCTCAGACACCGCGGTTGATAGCGCGAAGAAAGATCAGATCAGCCAAGATAAGCGCTTAGCGTTTATGTACATCTACTATGTATGTACATAGACAGATTCGGCATATCCCCGTCTAATCAATGACATAAGCAAAATTCAAATCTTACGTGAGACGGCAAAAGAGAAACGCAGATCCTTATGTTAACTACAAACCAAAACCTTGGTATTCAAAGTTCTATTCTTTCGTGCGGATGGAAAAGTTTCTTCATTACTAGGTACATACTAGACTGCTTGGTATACGTTTAAAAAAAAATTCACTATTACCAGGTAGATTTCTTGGGAATCAAGCTTACCTATATTTAGAGTCCAGGACGATGCCGTCCTAGAATTGGCACATACATTGTAGGTTTGTAGGTCCCTTGGCAATCATTCCGTTACATGGTTAATGCTTAGGTACCTGTACATTCGGATCCGAGATTTCCCAAACAGGGATTAGTATTCATGCATCTTGGGCACAACCGTATGTCCCTATTCGAAGCTGAAAAAGCCTTTATCCAATCGGAAACAAATGTGCTAAGGTGTCGACAACCTCCCGTCCTGTTTGAGGGCTGCCTCCGTCTCCTGTTGAATATGATAAATAATCAGAAAGCCCTTCATCAAATTCCCTTTGATCATATCTACCTGAACGATACCACCATTCGGTCGGGGTCTATTTGGAAGATTGCGACCCCTTACGTAGAACAAGCGAGCGCGCAGCTATCTATTCGTCCACGTTCAGACTGGGCCAGATCACACGCATCTGCTGCGGAAATGGTCGGGAAGAAGCCACGGAGTTATCGAATTTAGGTGCTCAACACTAATCAGCGAAGGTTCCTAGAGAAGAAACGTTTGTGTCTGAGCTTGCCTCGGGTTTGCAAGGCATATTAGCAGTTGCTAAATTACCTCACTCCAATATTCATATATGCAAGCGTGGTGGTCTTCGGCAGCTATTAAATATAGGTAAGGTAGGTATTAATTCATCTACTCATCGTCGCCTCTGATACTTTGTATACCTATGTACTGTTATTTCTTTGCTCCGGTTCGCAGGAATACTCGTACTTTCTAGGTCTGTCGCAGTGACCACGCTACTTAGGGTATCGCTGTAATCTGAATCTGACTCGACATCTTCGTTTCTCCCTTGGCTGCTCTCAACATCCTGCCCTTCCTGTACCTGCCTACCACGCGGCACCCGGCCAGTTAGCCCTGTGCGCTCCCACACCGAGATTGTTCGTATATGATGAATAGTGGGAAGTGTAGGAAAAACCGATGTGGCAAACCGGTGTATCATTGGGAAGAAGAGCGGCAGGTTAGTTGTTACCACTGCCACAAAGCACACCCAAAGCGCCCATCTGATAGCTTGACTTGCGCCATACAAATACGCCGTGGCCAAATACCCGCGGATAATTGCTACTGCAATGACAAAGCAGTTGGCTGAGACTAACAAGATTAATCCGATCTTCTTCCACAGCTTGATATTCGCCATCCACAGTATCGGGAGCGGCACCAAGAAAACGTAGAGGCTGGTAACGATGTTAAAGGTGAGGGTGCCGAACATATTATAAGGGGATGTGGTTGGGTGGCATCTCACTACATATCATTAGCACCGTTCAACACGCTGAGGAGGTTCATTGGGTAAGAGAACCTACATCCAGGATCGGGATATAACTGCCAGTTCTTGTAGAACGGCCGACAACTTAGTATAGTAATAAGAAAGTCGATTATCCATGTAACGCCGAGCAGAGCAAACCCAACACGAATACGTATTGTGTAACATCCGAATCGTTCCTATAAATAGGCGTTATGAGTTTGCCATTCACAATTAAACTGTCGTGGATACTCGAACAGTTGGCGTACCGTAAGACGTTGACAGAACGCCAGCATCGCTCCTTTCGTCAACCATAGGACCACCGTGTATAAGACTCGAGTAGCAATATAGATTTTGGCTCCGAGTGTTCTGCCTAGTATTAGTATTGCCCAGTGCCACAATAGCATAGAGGATATATATACCTCTGCGTCCACTCTTCGCTCGCAGGGTCGAGCGACTGGCGCTCCTCTGCTGTCATCCCGTTGTTGGAGAGGCCTCCGCAATATACTCGAAACACATGCTCGCACACGACGAGAGCGGAATATGTAACCTTGCCTGCTTATTAACAACACGGCTTCATAAAATCGTACGCTGATGAGGAAAACCTACCGCTACTGCTAACATTATGTAGTCATCGGGCATGAGTCCCCTCCAGCCGATGGCCTTGACTCGCACCCATATTCGGAGGCAGATGACCGCCAGGCCGACGCCTAGAAGAACGAAATCTTCAACCATTGCTATCACATCGAAATGTATGTAAGAACCTGACGGGTCAGAAAACTAAATGAGCTGCAGACATGGTTATCCAATTGCAACAAAAGGGGCAACGATGATAGATAAATTTGAGGGTGAGGGTGATCAGTAAGTTGTAGATATAATAGAGTAGAGAGCTTATATACAAGTATAAGAGATTGATGGTTATATAATCTAGTATGACTAGTTTCGCCGTTAGTGTATGGTCGCGGTACTGATTCGCGCTTGTATACATCCATACCTGGGTACCTCCCTACCTACGAATAGTGTGGTGCCGACGCTTGTAACTTAGCTCTCGATCTTTGTTGTCACTTATAAATACCTAAATAAACAGACAACCTTTTCAACATATTCTGTAAAACTGATGAATGTTGTATTTTAAGATCACAATCCTTTCTTTCCTTAAATTTCCTCAAAGAAATTTAGCCATTTCCGTCGAGAGTGTACAATGACGATACCTCCCGATGAAGTCAGAGCCATGGGCACGACTCGGTCTCGTCTTAGTAACAGTACGCTACACCATTCATGTTTTGAGGGTCCATAAATCAAGCACTGCCCAATAAATCCAATAAGTAGGCAGGTAGGTTAGGTATTCTGTATACCTACTTTCGCCAGAACATTTCCTACGGACCGAAGGGATCGCACATCTCGATCAGCAAACCTTAAACCACAAACCCCACCTGTAAGGCCATCTTTTACAAGAGTATCCAAGCACACGATTGGGATTGTTGCCGAATGCTTGCTCCGTTTCTGCACACATCCGAGTAGATAATATAACGGAAAGCAATAGCCTAATCCAAACTCATCACTAACCCCGCGGAGAACGGAGGCGGGAGCTTGTTAAGCCTTGGTGGTTTCTCTCGTAGAGAAGCTGAGAAGCTAATCAAGGCGAATAGACTCATTTGATAGCCCAAGTCATATATATCTGACTACCTGTTGGCGACTTCCAAGCCATGTGTGTTGGGACAGGCATAGGAGGGGACGTGTTGAAGGGTATCCAAATCTAGTTGTTTTATAATGAAACATATCGATATTTCGATTTGCTATATACGGCAAATTGTTCCAGAGGAATATTTTATAACCTACATGATTGGCGAACATAGAGGAGGAATTCAAGAAAGGCACACCCCTTTATCTCATCGAGAAACCTTAAGACCTACCGAAAAACTATGTGCCCTACTACATGTAAGCCTTTCCCTCACGTTAGAGAAACAGTCATTTAACCAGCCGCGGCCGGTAGCGCCCGGGGTGAGGCTCGAACCTTCTGAAGTCATAGTAGTGCCTTGATCTGTCGTGGATTGGGTGGGCGTAGATAATCCTAGAGGTAGCGTTGCTAGACGTGGTAAGTCCTTCTCTAGGTGAACTAGAGGAGTTCGACGATGATGAGGCTAAATCCGACGAGTAAAAGGAGTTAATGAGTAGGGATAGTAGTGAATTTGAACAAAGAATTTGCAGACGAGGTCATTGATGCCCCGGAGCTAGTATTGGTGATAATATTAGCAATGAGGGTTTAACGTACAATGATATTGTTGTCAACAGCAGCTAGCGTAAACCCAGAAAGAGACGAAGTAGCAGCAGCTGTAAGGGCGACAGAGCCCTTCGATGCATAGTTTCTGTGAGTAATTTTAGCGCCTAGTGTCTTGAAATTTTTAGAATGCTGGGTTGAAGATCAACAATATTCTGCTAAAGGTGTGGATGGTCACCGGTTCAGGGGCTGGCACAGGAAGTATCTCCGTTTGTTTTAAGCGAACCTGCCCAGGTCTAACCGGCCTGCCTGAGTTTTCATGACAATATTTGTATATATTCATAGCTTCAAGGATTTCAATGATGCAGATATGACGGATATACTGGGTTAGTTCCTAGAGAAAGCCTCATTCAGTCTAGTAATCTACAAATTCTGCAGTCTAGAAAATTCGAGGCTGGCAATGTACATCCCCGCTAGCAAAGGGCATATGCATGATTCAGGTACCTAGACAAACTCTACATGAGGTCGGCTACATGGTCAATCCTAGCTAATCCTCATCTCAGTAGGTAGCAAGCAGTAGGGTTGCGATAACAGAGGTAAGATTTGATGAAAAAGACTACTTTGTGAGCTTTTGGTGGCCGTACCCTAAGAGTGCAATTCTAGGGAGCTCCGCGTGCCATCGTCGAGAACAATCTGTTAACAAATTCTTGCCCATAAATCAGTCAGGAAGGGGGAAGATTAAAACACGCTAAAGGAGTAAGACCCTTTAGACACCGCATTCATCAGAACTATTAGGCCTTTAAAGCTACAGGAGCACGATAGCTCCTTAACGAAAGCCTGCCCCTTTGGGCATATAAGTGGATGAATCAACACACTAGACCGCCTTGGTTGGCGCATTAGGACTTGGAAATTGTTGCTTTGTTATTAAGGCCATTGGATATATATATACAGTATCGGCCATGAATGTGAGCCTGTTGCGTGGCATCACACGACAATATACATTACACCTTTTCCAAAGACCTAGTAGTCCCAAACCGGTGTAATTTCCGCATAACACATTTTATTCTATCCTTCAACACCCTTATGATCTATGAGACCGTTCTCATACTTTCTAAGTGAATCCCCGTCGTGAGTTTAGAGGGCGTTGTTGGTTGTGGTAATTGTGACCCGAGAAGATGATGTTTAATCCTGGACGCCAGTCGGGGTCTGGCAGAGAACATCCTGGCCCAGGATGGGCAGGACGCAGCAGCGAGCTCGCTGGCCGATAGCCGAGCAGACGGAGCTGAACTCGTCGGCGGAGGTGGGGACTGTAGGCGGGTTGGCGCAGTCAAGGTCGGCAACACCCAGAACGTCGGTAGCGCAGCACTGGGAAGTGCCGTAGAGGCCGGAGCATGCCGTGTAGGTCTGGCGCTCCTCAACAGTAGGGGCAGCGAGGGCAACGCCGGCGAAGATGGTAGCGATGACTACGGTGAACTGCATCTTGACTGATGGGGTTGGGTGAAGCTTTGTTTTTCTAAAGTTCTGAACGAGAGAATGATAGCGAGAAGCTAGAGCGAGAGTATATGTTTGTTGGGAGGGGCTTTGTAGTTGTTGATAAGCGGAATGTCTTTGTGACTGTGTTGGATGATAGAAATCGGATCCGAAATAGAGAGGAAGATGTGAGACTTTATACATCTACCCGTCTTGCTCGCCCTCTCCTAATATCTCACCAACTCTCCTTTTTCCGTTCATCTCAAGCCTCGTCAGTGGCTGTAGAGAAGTGATGACGAACTAGACCAGGCTCACCTCCTCGATGCTTCTGTTCGCTTGTTTCGCGAGGCCTGCTAGAGCTCAGGTACATACCAGGTTCTAGGATCTCCGGTAGTATTGGCTTAGAGAGATTTGGGCAGAATCGTAGATCTTAAGATGAACACATATAACTCACATTACGAAACGAGGTGATGTTTTGTTGATCATGGTGACATGGGATATTGCAGTACCCAGAGCTGTGACATCAAACAAGGACTCCCACGATCAACTGGGCGACGAATGGGAGCGAGCCTCGCTTCCGCATGCGGAAGTCAAGGCCGATATCCAGCTCTCCCGGCAAGCCGGACCTTCCATTGTTCATCGCCGCCAAGGGTGCTTCGTTCGTCACACTTACATATGTACCCTTTGTACAACAGGCTTCCTCTTCGTATATAATAACTGCGATTCTTCATAACCCTGCACTTGTGGCATTTGCAGTAGGATCCTTCTCTAGCGGAAACGATAACAAGATATGTACCAGCTCATGGGTGGCATGAGTTTTGCGGAGGCAGCCGAACGACCTCATCGAGACGTAACGACGAATAGCATGTCGTTGAATGCTCCGACTATAGACAAGGTCACCATAAGGCGGGTCCTACGCCCCATAAAGCAGGGACGGAGCGCAATTGTAATGCTCCTGCAAGGGGTTGTTGACAAGGGGGCCTTGCACTAGCAGACTAGCTGCCGACATCAAGAACTCTCCTGTCATCGAGTGGCATCGTGTGGCATCGCGTGGCATCGCGTGGCACACATTACAACACAGCGTCATAGTTCTGGAAAGGATGGTTACCCTTCTTGCATCAAGATGCATGGTAGCCTCAAGAGCTGGCACCTGCCATTCGAGAGATCCGGGGAGATCTTCAATGCTAGAAACCTCGTGTTAAAAATATAGCAACAAGGCGAGAAGGCTGTGAATGTTGCCTTGAGCTAGTTCAGGCGTCTCGGGCAAATTGGTAACAAGGTACCAGGCCTTGAGCTACCTATCTCCACTGGAGCCGCCACTAGTAACGGCAATTAGTTGCAGATATGCTAGAATACTCCGATGACTGCGTACAATGAAGTGTTTGCATGAAACACAATCAAACCAATTCGCGGCTGGAACCTGACTAGAGATTTCAGGGGCAGAGGGAACAGTTGTCGAATGGCGAGGCGAAGCGTGGACGCGTGGGCTAAGGAACAATACAGTACACCCCCTGTAATAATGTTAGTCTCCTGTCCGAGCTTCTACCGATTTACGCTGGGGTTCTGATGTTTCGAGAAATATTACTACTATACTCGCTAGTAGTATAGTGATGATAAAAGGTTTGAAATCTTAACAGTAGAGGTGTTGTATAAGTTAGAACTTATTATTAAATTTTTCTAACTTATTTTCTATGGCTGTAAAATATGCTATTTCTTTTGATATAAAGGTATGTACATATCTCGAAGTGCGCATGAAGTAGAAGCTCGGACAGGAGACTAACATTATTACAGGGGGTGTACTGTAAGCTCGAAAATCAAGGAAAAGAGGAGGAGGATCGCCAACGGCATTTCCATATCGAGTAGCGATCCTGGACAGTGGTATCAATGCGCTACTTAGCTCGATCAGCAGTGGCAACGGTCATCAACAGTTGCAATCTGACGGAGTCTTCACTAATAGGAATTCTTCGAGAACACGATATGTTTGCCTGTTTCTTCACGATTCAACAAACACTGCCCTCAGTTGCCCTTTAGGTAAGCGACCGTTGAAATTCGTAGCCGACAGCCGCCTTGGCAGCTCCGTCATCTCAGATCGATAATCCGCTGCCCCACTTACATACATTTTGTCTAGGGCTGGCCCTATGAATTGAAGTACCGACGAGGTTACATTCAGATCCAAGATTCTCCCCTTTGGACGGCGTCATTCCTTCTCTCATTTTTGACTAGGCAGCTAGGAAGATACAACCCCTAGGTAATTTCTCAAGTGTTCCAGATGTTAGCAGTTACGGCCTGATATCTATCGAGTCCTTCTGCCAAGCCTGTTGTCTTGCGCGTTTTGCTTTAACTCATTTCTATTACTCGTACGCATTGCAACTGCCTAAGGCCTAGTTTGATTGAGTATAACGAAGTTGACGATGTAAGACGTCAGAGGGCTATAGTAAAAAAAAATCTACCTATAATGAGAGGCAACTTAATACCTAGGGAAGGATAGGTTATTATGTTGTTGGCCCAAGATTGACGCGAAGCACCGAATTGGAGATGTCTCCGGGCCAAGCATTTCGTGTGACTTCATCTCACGTCGCCAACTGCTATGGTATGTTGTCATTCGATGTTTGGCTATCAACTGGTTCTAGGCCCCTGGAAATCGAACAAATTACCTACGCGATGCTTGATCATGAACTACGAACTTGATGTAACCTTCGTCTTACTAGGTTACTAACGAAAGAGGTGGCAGAATAGTAGTATGATAGGCCAGGAGAGAAAAGTGGAACTGCTTGGCTAGCCTTGATTCATGGGATGAATTGGGTATCCAAGTTTGAAGTTTTAGTTACTAGGGGCGATGATGCAATTGTGTAAAATTGCAATCCCTTCCTTTGTAGCTTAACAATTTCTAGTAATACATTGCATGCATATCGGATTGTGCCCTACCTACGGTGGGAGGGAGTCTGACGATGGCAACATCGATAACAAGCATGACAACAGTATTATAAGAGTGTGGTACACGAATAAACAATCTCACCTCGTCGAAAGTTCTGGTTAAGGTATGTGGTTTTTTGTTTCCCCCAACACTCCTCAACGTTTCGTGCTCTGAGGGTTACGCTTTGGTCTGTATTCGACCACACAACAGCTCCTCTTTGAATAAACACGAAAGGAGAAAACAAACGCAAAATTACTAGATGAACATTTGGAGCTAGTACGGCATCTGCATCGATTCCGGTTTACTAAGAGGTAGGTAGACTTGGTCATCGAGGAACTACTTAGAATTTGCCGTAAACGAGAAGACGGACGGGGTCATTGAACTACCTATAATTCGATGCGCGGGCGAGTCCACATGAAAATGGGCCAATCGCGCAGTAATAATCACAGATAAGGACTGGTCTGTGATATTGGTCCATGCGCAAGTCTTCACATCATGGGAAACGGAGGCATAGCCGGCAAAGGGCTTCTGATTACCCGCTGTGCCATTTATATTACAAGTTTCCCCTGCCCAGCCAGGATTCTCTTTACATAGTATGAATGCCTCTCGCTTGCTCCAAGTGAAAGGAAGAAAATTATGCGTAGAAGTTGACCGTCTGGAAGAGATGTTAGCTTGGAATGATTGATGAGCAGGATAGCTTTGGATTGAACTTACCTCCTTCTTCTTGGCCTGCACCTCGGCGATTGCATCCACGTAATGCTCGTGACTGATCTTGTTCTTGCCCACTCGCAGAGCGATCATACCAGCCTCGACGCAGACTGCCTTCAGCATTGCACCGCCGAACTCGTCTGTACTTCGCGCCAGTTCGTTCCAGTTGATGCTGGCGTCGACCTTCATCTTGCGCGAGTGGATCTTGAGAATCTGAGCTCTGGCCTCCTCGTTCGGCAGAGGGAACTCTATCTTTCGGTCCAGACGACCTGATCGCAGCAGAGCAGGGTCAAGGACATCGACACGATTCGTGGCAGCCAAAACCTTGATTCGATCGTCCGAGGCGAAACCGTCTAGCTGGTTCAGCAACTCCAACATCGTTCGTTGAACTTCTCTGTCACCACTCTTCTCACTATCAAAGCGCTTGGTACCAACGGCATCAAGCTCATCGATGAAGATGATGGCAGGGGCTTTCTCCTTGGCTAAGGCGAAGCAGTCTCGGACCAACTTGGCACCATCGCCTATGAACATCTGCACCAACTGCGGTCCAGCTAGTTTCAGGAACGTGGCGTCGGTTTGGGCGGCGCAAGCTCGAGCCAATAGGGTCTTGCCTGTTCCCGGAGGTCCATACATTAGGGCACCTGAGATAGCAGTGAGTAAATGATATGATTATTTAGCGGTTTGCAGTATGCGTACCTTTGGGGGCTTTAATGCCGATCTTCTTGAATCGCTCGGCCTCCTTCATGGGCCAGACGATAGCCTCAACGAGTTCCTCTATTTGCTTGTCTAAGCCGCCAACATCGCTGTACTTCTCGGTAGGCTTCTCGTCAACCTCCATAGCTTTAACACGACTGTCGTATTCGGCTGGTAAGGTATCGAGGATTAAGTAGGAGTCCTTGTTGACACCAATGAGGTCACCCGGCTTGAGCTCGTTGGGGTCCACCAAGCCGATCAAGGGTAAGAAGATGGTTTGCCGGGTAGAGGTCTTGATGACGGCCGACTTGCCCACCCTCGTAGCATCTAGATCAATATTGGCACCCTCTTCGGACGATTCGGCAGTAGGATCAAGGTCGAGCAGTTCAACAACGTTGCCAACGAGGTAAGGTAATTGTCTACGAACAAAGTTAGCGGAGGAATTACGAGATATCTCGGGATGTGGTGTGATAAGATAGAACAGAACAGAATAGAATAGAATAATATAATATAATGGGATGGGATGACGAACCGGTTGTTCGCAATCTTCTCGTTATTCTCCTTGATCTTCTCACCCATGGTCGCCTTCTCGTGGGATAGTCGCTGGAACTCGCTCTTCATGATACGGGCATCGTTCTCCAGGAGGCGCTTTCGGGTCTTCAGGTCTTCGGTACCGAGGCTGAGGGTTTCCTCGTCTAAGATCTCCTCTTCCGGCTCGGCATCCTTCATCTCGGCATCACCATCGCGGTTAACGTTGGTATCCTTTCCGTCGTCACCTCTTCCGCCATCCTTCTTATCCTTGCCGTCATCCGACCCGCGGCGCTCGAGGCCTTCCAGATCTTGGGTACTCGACATGGCGAGAGAGGTCCGTGTGGTGGTGTGGTGGTTGGAGTAATTGGCTGCACAATTATAAAATTGCTAGACACCACTTGAACGAGGGATGCGACGTGTTTGCTTGATGCAGAGTTGATGCAGAGCTGGGATGGCGTTTGGGGTGGGAGATAGTATTGCTGTTGGAATGGATAGTAAGATGTGGTGGTGGTGGTGGTTGAAAATGCTGGAAATGCTGATGTATTGAAAGTGATGGACGGAGCTCCTAGGTTAAAGTTAAAGCTTTTGGTAAGCCAGTCCGGACGAGGCTAATCCTGCAGGTAGGTACCCGTACGTAGTAGCTTCTACTTAGGCAGGCGTGTCGCGTAATCAGCCTGATGCGGGCGCTACTAATTAAATGCGCCTTTAATATTCACTTAAGCATTATCCATGGGTTCATAATATGCGACAAAGCCTCTCAATATCAGCCTCAATATCCGTGGCTGATTACCATAAGTTGGATGGATACCTAAGGTTACCCAAGGTTACTCATCAAACCGTTACATGCATGTGCTTAACTGCACTGTTCCCGCTAATGCACGCCACTTATAAGCTCCGTCATCACTTCCATAGAGTTTCTCTCATACCAATATATAGAAGAGTAGAATCTTAAGATGATCTTAGAGCTTTACATGCTTGGTCTACATACCAACTAAATACAGGTATAACTGCAAATTTGTCACTCTGGCTGGAATACTTTGGTCGAGAAGACCGGCCCCGACTACGGATGCCGCCAATGCGACAGGTGCTTCTACGGGATCAGCCTCTCGTGATACCATGACCGAGCCTTCCGCGCAGCCAAACTTGACGCCGCAGTTCTGCTTCTCAACTGTAGCCCTCAGAGGTGCGCCCCTCTTGCTAGTGACTTCCTTTATATGAGCTCAAGCGCTTATCCTCTGGCACAAGATTT
Source organism: Hypoxylon fuscum (assembly GCA_022578945.1). Lineage (NCBI taxonomy): Eukaryota > Fungi > Ascomycota > Sordariomycetes > Xylariales > Hypoxylaceae > Hypoxylon > Hypoxylon fuscum. The sequence goes on along the minus strand of MU399838.1, from coordinate 235,510 downwards.
CCTTCGAATATCCCGTGGCGCCATAGACGACTCCATAACCCAGAATCTCAATGCCCTCGTGACACCTGCGCAGTCGGGCTTTGATCCCGCCTCGACTTCTGTCCGAATTCCTCGGGCATCTAACCGACCTATCGATCCTCGGGCGTGTCAGGTGTTTAAGGACCAGGTCTTGTTCCCTTCCTGGCAGGCAAGGTCTGATGTCTTGACCTATTGCGCCTATGTGGCCACTAGCCCGGACCCGGATGATCCCGATGTTGCACTGCGAGCTGCCGAGACGGAGAAAAACCGCGAGAGGGTGGTTGACGAGAGATTAGATCCGTATTCTGGGCGATACTTTCCGCGTGAGCCTCGGACAGAGATGCTCGCGAACCTGCTGAGACAAGAAAGGAGCGTCGAGAGCATTGTTCGTTCTCGAACGTGGGGGTTAGTGCGGGAGCGATGCGGCGATAACTTTCAAGATGCAGAGGAGGCTCTTAACAAATGGAGGGGGGAAAGAGAGCGTCGTAGTTCATGATACTTTGATGCTAATAGGAAGGCGATGCTATCTAAAGCGACAACCATCGAATGTGGCGCATCTGATGTTTGCTATACCTGTGACCTCGCCACTAATTGCGATGCATTCATACGCATAATAAATGATAGACGACATATCATTTGGCTTGCTACAATAAGTGATAATAATTTGATACGATAGAATAACTCTTGATGCCACGAGAACCTCAATGGATAGAACAACTTATATATCTGTTTAATTGCATATCAGCATTAGGTAGCATATGCATCTGGCAGCGCGGCGGATGATTGTCGGTGAAATGTGCCCGAAGCTCCAAAATTTTCTGACACACTGTGGACCTGCACCTAATACATCCCACTTTCCTAATACTGTTGCTGTTAAGCAATCGCAAAGCTCCATCCCGAGCTTCAAAAACACTTTTTCTATTTCTCTAAAATTACCAAAGTTTGTCGCACAGGGCTTACGCACACATACAAATTCCATGCCGGCGTCTTTTGCGGCTGGCCTAGAAACCTCTAGTTCCAGAATTGTATTCCAAGCGAGAACTCGCATTTGAGACCGGGGTAAGCTGTGCATCGTTAACCCACTCACTGGTAGAAATTAAACCCGAGGGCGAATTTACTCACTACCTTACCTTACCTTTTCATAGTCGAGTCACCTTAGGTAGCTAGCACAGAATTTTGCGTCCCACAACCCGACCCTACACGTACCAAGTATTAGTTTGGTGTCTTCAATCCGAGATCGTAACGGCGGGGGAGCTACGCGCGACCATCACCACCTTCAACACCTTCACCACACCACACCATGCCTCAACCACTCAGTGCGAAAGAGAATTCTCTCTTTCGACAGGTCATCCGTAATTACGAGGATAAGCAGTACAAGAGGGGGCTGAAAGCAGCCGAACAGATCTTAAAGAAGAACCCCAAGCATGGCGACACCATGGCCATGAAGGCCCTCATCATCAACCAGCAAGGGAAGACGGACGAGGCTTTTGCGCTAGGGAAGGAGGCCTTGACAGCCGACATGAAATCACACATATGTTGGCACGTCTACGGACTATTATACCGCCATCAGAAGAACTTCGAGGAGGCTATCAAGGCGTACAAGTTCGCCCTGAAGCTAGAGCCAGAGTCTCATCAAATCCAGAGAGACCTTGCTTTTCTGCAGATTCAAATGCGTGATTATCAAGGCTACATACAAAGCAGGACTGCCATGCTCCAGGCCAAGCCCCAACCGAGACAAAATTGGACTGCCCTTGCCGTTGCGCACCACCTAGCCGGTGACCTTTCCCAAGCTGAAAAGGTACTAACCACATACGAAGACTCTCTAAAGATTCAACCGTCCAAATCTGATTACGAGAACTCGGAGGCCGTCATGTATAAGAACTCGATTATTGCCGAGATAGGAGACTATCAAAGAGCTTTAGATCACCTAGAGTCCATCCAAAAGCACAACCTCGATCGCTTAGCGGTCCTAGAACTTCGTGCCGAGTATCTATCAAAGCTTGACAAAAAGGAAGAGGCTGCCAATGCCTACCGTGCCCTGCTCGACCGCAACTCAGAACACCCTGATTACTATACTAAACTTGCCGCTGTCTTGGATATCGACACTGATAACTACTCGGCGCGAAAAGCTATCTATGATGAATACGCCGAGAAGAACCCCCGCTGCGATGCTGCGAAGCGATTGCCCTTAGATTTTCTCAGTGGTTAGTTGTCTCAAATCCTTTTTGTATCATAGCTTTTGAATACTCATAACTTCATAGGTGACGATTTCCGAGAAGCGGCCCGCAGCTACTTGGCATTCATGTTAGATAAGGGGGTTCCTTCAACCTTTGCCAACCTCAAGCATCTCTACACTGACTCGTTCAAGAGAGATACACTTGGAACCTTGGCACACGAGTATTTGGAGTCGAAACGTGAATCCTCCAGTGAAAATGCAACGGCAAATGGAGATGCATTAAAGGAGGAGCCGGCGGCATTGTATTACCTGGCACAACATTACAACTACCACCTCAGCCGTGATCTTGCGAAAGCAATGGAGTATGTGAACAAGGGAATCGAACTGTTATCCAACAATGTCGAATTCCACATGACTAAGGCTAGGATATGGAAGCACCACGGCAATACTCAGAAGGCCTCGGAGACGATGGATCAAGCTCGCAAGCTCGACCTCAAGGACCGCTACATCAACACGAAAGCGGCAAAATACCAGCTACGAAACGACGAGAATGAAAATGCTCTGAAAACGATGGGTCTTTTCACCAGGAATGACTCCCCAGGCGGCCCTCTGAACGATTTACTCGACATGCAGAGCGTGTGGTACCTGACTGAAGATGGGGAAGCGTGGGTTCGTAACGGAAGCATAGGGCTGGCCCTAAAACGATTTCACGCAGTCTACAACATTTTCGACGTATGGCAAGAGGATCAGTTCGACTTCCACAGCTTTTCCTTGAGGAAGGGGCAGATTCGCGCGTACGTAGATATGGTCCGTTGGGAAGACCACATTCGTGAACATCCGTTCTACACTCGCGCTGCTCTTGGCGCTATCGCTGTCTATTTGAGCATGTACGACAGCACACAAAGAACTAACGGTGTAGATGGAGCAGTGGATGTCAACGGAGATGAAGCAGCAGAGAGGAAGAGAGCTGCTAAGAAGGCCAAGAAGGAAGCCCAAAAGGCTGAGCGAGAAGCCGCTGAGAGGGCAGCCAAGCAAGATCCCAACAAGGCGAAGGGGGCTGCTGCCGAGCCAATCAAGAAGGACGATGACCCTCACGGATTGAAACTGGCTGCGACTACAGAACCCCTTGCCGAAGCTACGAAGTTCCTCGCGCCTATCCTTCAATTTAGCCCGAAGTATATCGATGGGCAAATCGCCGGGTTCGAGGTGTTCATTAGGAGAGGTAAGGATGAAAACGAATAATATACACCTCCTTTGCGCTAACTTGTTTTTAGAAAAATATCTCCTTGCCCTTCGGTGCTTGAATGCCGCATTGGCTATCGATGCAAACAATCCCACGGTCCATGAACTGGTTGTTCGATTCCGCCAAGCTCTCAACGCGAAGATGGAATCTCTACCTTCCAAGGTCGTTGAAGTTATCAAGTCTAGATTCACTGCTGCGGAGGCCACAGCAGACCTGAAGAAGTTCAATGCTGACTTCCAATCCAAACATAAAGATAGTCCAGCGCATGTAATCTCCACCATTAAGGTGGGGAGGTCATTAGGAGAAGACAAACCGAAGAACGAGAAGGACCTCGCGGGAGTGCTCAACCTAAAGGATGTTCACTATGAGCAGGCTGTAGAGGCCTTGGCCCTCCTGAAGCAATGGCGCAGTAGTGAAGCAAATGCTTTCAAAGCAGCCGCCCATGAGAAATGGCCAGAGGTCACCGCGTTTGCGTGATTTATGTCTTGCATAGGAGTCCGCTGGACTGTATCGTCTCGGTATTCATACACCTTCACCATCTAGCCTTGGGGCCTTCTTCACGAAGAAATCATAGGAGGCAGCTGTGTATTGCATCAATTCTCGGCAGGACAGGGAGGTGTGACGGAGGCTTATGGAGACTTGCATGCGCATGGGCTAGACCCCCGGATCGGTAACGGGGGCTAAAAGTAGAGTGAGAGGAGAAAAACAGGCAAAAGTCTTCTGCACTAGATTACAAGAGTAGCTGAAGGCAGTCTCAAAAAGGCCATGCTGAGGAAAGATAAGAAAAAGCTTGTGGCCAAGTATCCTGTTCGCCCTTATTCATTCGCTGTGCTTGGTAGCAGATAGCTACCTACTTACGTGATATTGCTGGTGTGTGGGTGGCCTAATCATGGATGTGTAAGGCCAAAGTCATATAAATCTGGTAAGCCGTTGCGTCTACGCATATCATTCCAGGTTACAGACCCATGACCCGACTCTATGGAATCTAACATTTGTCGCACGATTTCGTCTAGGCGCGTGTGCATGTCGTATATTTGCCGTAGGTAGTCATCTCTATCAAATATTATTCGTCCATATGACAACAAATTTGGACACTGATGGTTGTGTATATTCGTCAAGTCGACCACCCAACGATCAAAAGGGTATTGAGGCAGGAATCGAAGTTCTATGAGCTTCCGGACTGAGCTGCAATGCTCCTCCCTTAACACATGTGTGACTTTCGGGAACCAGGGGGTCAGCCTAGGCTCGGAAGAAAGACCGCTGGCATTAGACCGGTTCCACACAGTGACCACAGTCATACGCGCCAAGTTGACATAGACGAGACCTACTTGCCATGGATCCCAAAAAAGGCAGTCGATGTAAACAGGAAAATCGTCTGTGTAGAAGCCCAGCGCTTCAGCCCTGCTCTCGCGACAGAGATTCAGGTACGGGGAAATGTTGTGTCTTTTAGGACAAAGAACGCGACGTTTCAAGTCGAATATGATATACTGGCTCTCGCACTCGACTTCTAGGGCTTCGTGCCAGATCTTCAGCCGGAGTTCAGGTGGGAGACGAGGAAAGAGCGTGAAAGATTGAGCCATGATTGGCTTGGTAGTATAGTGCTATCTTTAGTGGACAATGGGTCACTATGTGGATGTGGTGACTGGCCAGTACTGCGGAGGAATGTGCTGAACGAGTGGAGTTAGGGGAAGGGTAGACGGGAGTCGTTATATACCCTGTACAGCGCTTAGGCATAGGGGTGTTCCTAAGGCTACGAGTGTATCTACCTTGGGCATTTGTCCTCCTACACACCTCGAAGGTCATGTCGACCTAGGAAGCTGTGGGACTCTGACCGGAAACCTGCCTTGTTTGTCTAGGGAGCATCCAACGCATCCAGATATCGAGGCACCAAAGAGTACAATAACATGTGCTAGATGATAACGAGAAGGCCTCAACATATCCTAAATACCCTTAGGTACCTAGGTACTAAACAAAGACATCTCTCATCTCAACATAAGTTGTCTTAGGTGTGCTAGCTAAAGATTGTGTAAATGCCTAAAACACGTACTCGTTACAGGTAGGCATGTTCGTGTCGGATTTGGTAGGCAAGCCTCTAAGGCCAAAGTAGTTTGAACTTCCGAGTACTACTACCAAAACAATACTATCCACTGCGATGTACTTGTAGTAGGACTTTTAGTTGATCACCACAATAACTAAAAGAGACAGATACATGATATATAGGTACCTACACATTTCCGTAACCTCTTCTATGTAATATCCACCTCGGATGTGTCGAAGCCTAGAGCACAGTGACATACAGAACATGGACTTTTGCTAAAACCCGAGCACATATCCGTAGCTTGCAGCTCAGCTGATTAACGCTGATGTAGCCGCCTAGTGGGACGCGGCATGTAACTGTAACCTTAAGGACTATCTCTCTCTCTCTCTCGTGGCGGGTTGCACTTCTCGTATTGTAACCCCCATATATGACAATTGGGATGTAGCTCTTCCATAGCCTACTAGAGTAGCCTGCCACCTCTTTCATCTCTCATCATCGCCAAACCCAAAGAAAATCTCGTCTTTAGGCGGTGCGCCTTTTCTTAGTTCCTCTTCGGGCGCATCACATAGCCGCTTCGCGTCGTCGGGGAGTTCCCATCCACGCAAAACGTCCACCCGAGAGAGGAACTGCATCCCCATGCCAGCTTCCGAGTGCCAGATAACGTGGCAATGAAATAACCACACACCAGGATTGTCCGCGACGAATCGTAGGAGTACCCAGCCAAAACCCTCAGCTGTCACTGTATCTCTTTTCAGGGGGTTATCGACGACGTCCGATACTGTGGGGTGCAAGAGTCCCTTGCCCTCCGGCTGTAGTCCGAGTACTCCGTAGCCCGGGAAGTAGCCGTGACCGGCACCAAGAACCCACATCTGCATGCCGTGGAGGTGGAAGGGGTGGCTGTTCTCGTCCATGTTTTGTAGGACAATGTCGACGGTTTCGGCGGCGCCGTTGTGAGAGATGACTAGTTCGGAGGCAGGATCGAACGCGATGTCGAGAATACCTTTATAGGTAAATGACTCGTTGTTATTTGCGAGGCCATCAAGTAAACGATGCAGAGTGGGTGATTTCAGGTTTGGTCGGAACGAGGACGAATTCATAACACCCCTCTGCAGTCTCCAGTCGCCAATTTCGAGGTTCACACGTATATACCACGAGTGGTCTGCATACCTCGGAGCCGGTAATACTGGAAAAGGAGAAAAAGAAGTCATGGAGCTCATGTCTTTGCATATTGGCAGGTATTGAAGTTTTGAAGTTGTGGGAGGAGAAGAGGGTTCGTCGTCACCGTGCCCGTAGCGAATAATAGCTTTTGCTTCGTCGATACCATTCTCTGGGAGGGTCTGGCTCGCAAAACAAGATTTGATCATCCTGGCTCGAAGCCAGAATGCCTCTTCCCCGGATCGGTCTGCCGTCAGAACTATGCTATATCGTTGTCCTGGGGCAATTACTAATGAAGATTCAGGGGAGGGCTCAACAGTAGTGCCATCTACCTCGATAACTGGCAAATGTTCATGTTCATCTACTGCGACCTGGAACCACGCAAACCCCCCAACATTCAGGAACCGCAGCCTGTGGCCTTTGCCAGGGGCTAGGCCTAAGTTCGGGAGCAGTTTGCCTGCGTCCGAACACGGCCGACCAGGATGGTTTGAGCAGTTAGCTTGGTTCACGCCGTTAATCAAAGCTGTATTTGGTATGGGCGCATCCTCGACGCCCGGAGATAAAACATCTCGCATTAGCCCACTATCTATGTCGTAATACCAGTCCTGAAGCAGGACTACACGGTCTGACGAATAGGGGATGGACTGATGCGCTGCTTCATCTCGGCTGTGGATCACGAGCGGCCCTACAAGCCCACCGAGGGCCTGGACCCCCTGATGACCGTGATAGAAATCTGCGAGGCATGAATCAGCGTCTTAGTCGTAGTGTAATATTAGGAAGAGGAGTCCTAGGGTTTGGGGGGTGTTGACAGCAAGAATACTTACAGGTACCAGCTTGGCCAGTGACATTGAACTTGTATCGGTACGACGCTCCAGGGGCGATAGGGCATTGAGTCACTCCTGCAGCTCCATCCATCCAGTTTGTGCCGTTCTGGAAAATGCCATGCCAGTGGATAGCTGTGGCATTAGAGGCCAAGTTACGTACATTGACCTCGACTACATCGCCTTCGTTAACCTCTATCAGCGGTCCAGGAAACTGTCCGTCGATCACCATCATTGGCTTGCGAACGCCATCTGGGTCACCCTCCTTGTCAACAATAATCCAGTCATACGTCCGTACTTCATTGGAAGCACCAAAGTCCCAGTCAGGATCCAATATGTAGTCCTTGTCAGGGCGTCGGATGGGAACACCCAATGCGACGTCCAGAGGAGACGGGGTTGACCGCTTCTGAACATCTAAAGATAGTGCTAGCCACGTCAGACAGAAGATAGTTCCGACACAAGCTAAGGTAAATGCCACGAACGACCACCACGGCCGGTGTTGTCGATCTGTATGGGCTCCTGCAATGACATTCTCGATGCTACTTTGCTCCAATGCGAAAATGCGGCCTTGTTCATCCCCACTGCATTTCTCGCCACTAGCAGCGCCCATTCTCTTACTATTCCCAATATCAGAGTAGCGACCTTCTACCACATCGCGATGATACTTCGTCGGTGATAGCGACTGTAGTGGTTGATAGATAGCCATCTCTCCACAACGCCGAAGACATCCGAGTATAGCTTCAGGTTTTTGAGATTTGTATCACTAATCACTTTCCTTTCCAAGGTAGCACCATGAAGTATCGCTAGACTATCGTCGATACATTGCGCGTTGCGACTTCGTGGTATAGCTGACTAAAGCGAAACTTGAGCTAGTCATCGCCAAGTTAGACGAGTAAAGTGCGACGGCGATAAGGTCAATAGGTAACCCTAATATCAAAATAAACATTGATTATGGCATAGCATGCATCAGAATGACTGCCAAGATCGTTCCCGAGTCAAGCGAACTCTGAAATTAAGAGAACGCGCGTATTGCTTGACTGCACCGGGCGTTGTGTGCGATGAGGCGTAAGGTAGCTTCTAACTTTAGACAGACAGACAGGAAAGGCGTCTTCCCTAGGTTGGTACTACCCTGGTGGCTAGCTGCAACCCTCGTGGCATTCTGATTGGATCCCAGGCGATGCAGAACTGCAGAAGTCTTCTCTTCCTTCTGCCGTAGCGCCCGCCTTGGTAAATGGAAGCATCGGACCGGCACGCTAATCGCCGAAATACACCGTTAATTCGGAGGTTGTTTAGTAATAGGCAGACGTCATTGACGAGTTGTGCTGAAGTTGCTGTTCGGCTGCCGTGTGTTTTGTCAGCGTCTCCGTTTCCATCGTCTTCCGTGCTCGATTGAGGAAGAAAAAAAAAACAAGGCCCGGCACGATCCGCTTCGGAAGGTAGGCCGTGTTGCCCCTTGATAAACTCCATGAGAGAGGTAATGAATCGATTATGAATATGTATAGTGCGTAGGTTTAGAAAATAGTGTGTTAGTTAGATGCAAAGTATTGGATGCAAAACACTAACTTGAGTGGTATACCTTACTTTTCTATGCAATTGGCTAACTTGAACATTAATTTTTAATGTTCTTCGTCTTTAGGTACTGAGACCAGACGATTCTTATGATTGTAAACGACTTTAAGTCTTAAGTTAGGTATCTACTAGCTAATTCTATAGTGCTAGGCATTTAAACTACCTAAACATACCGCAATGCTTTGACTTGTAAGAGATACCTGCCGTACTTAATCTTAACTGGTTACAATTACCTTTGAGATCAAATGAATAGCTACATACCCAGGTAATTCCTATCTATACTCTAGAACGAGTTAAAAAAACCAGAAGTAAACTCAAGTGTTAGGTGTTAGGAAAAGAGAGTCGATATTTAAGAACGGAGATAGTAGGTTAAGTCCGCTATCGAAGATTCTTGGTAGGTATCAAGATCCTAGCTGGTCAAAGACATAATATTACATGTAGGCAGCACACATCGTACGTACTCGTTTAGGTAAGAGCCTGTGACTCACACTTTGAATTTAAAGCAGCCTTGCATGATGCATGAGATACAGAAATGAAGAATCCCGAGTATCTTTCTTGACAGGCTTACTAATTGGGTTTAGACATCGCAAAAAAAGGCTTGTAGAGTCGTAAGGTACCTAATGTCATGGTGAATTCGGTACACTGTGACTATAATATTCACTTTCATGTGAAAGAATTTGCTCTTTAGAGCTTCAATTGATGCCCTCATGCCAGCTGTACGAAGTAATTTGATACAATTAGGTTTTCTAGAAATCTGGCCAGACTTTGGGTGCTAAGATGGTTTAGGCAGGGACCTGTTGGATGGCATAGTGGCATAGCATTCCCCCACTATCTCCTTTCAGCCTAGCGTCCTCTATCCGGCATTCTTCTCCATACAATGTCCCTCGTTAGGTGATGCTTTGCCGTCGCAATCCTCACCACTCTAATCTTACCTAACAAACCGTTTCCTCTTTTCCTCTCCTCATTACCTCGTTCCACCTTTCGCTTTGTTCTACCTCTCGAGTCTCGTTATAGAGAGGGAGGCAGAGAAATTCTATTCACTAAGGCTTACGATTATTTGCCACTCTATGTATATACCGTCGTGTTGTATGCAACGGTCCTACTCGCATATTCGCAATTCTACCTCGTACCAAATGTAGACTACCTGGTTGTGGCAGTCAACTTTGTCTAAACTCGTATGCCAACCCCGAATTTCTTCTGTACCGCCCATGTAGTAACCCTAAGTAGTAGTAGAGCGACAGCTTACCAGGAAAATAGAAGCATAATTACCAATACTACCTGGCTTCTCGAAACACTTGCGCACCGTGACCGCTCCGTCTAAGCCAAACTGCGCTACGCCGCACGGGGAGAGCAACGACACGTCGCTACTGCTTCTACTGCCTTAGTTGTGCGACCATAATCTCAATCGAACTGTCCTGGCTGAGAGGTTGTGCTTAGGTTTTAAGTGGCTTGAGAGTATAATATATATACGTGGGGAGAATTCATCTTGCTTATAGCTAGATCCACCCATCCGGTCTGCTTATTGTCGCAGAGGTGGCGCGCTACCATCCTTTCGAATAACCTCCGGTCGTTTTTCTGGTTGCATATTTGGATTATCTTGAGATATCGACTGCGTCAGGCTCTGGTCCGGCACTACGAAACTCCACTTCAACAGTGAGATTACCTTACCTACCTAGCTTTAGGTTAAGGGCTGCGTTTGCGAGATCGCCTGCTTACGATCCTCGTACGGCATCTGTGTCTGCTTTGTTTCATTGGCCATTATTGCTGGTGAAAGTAGCGATCCAGCAGATATTGCATCACCCTTTGCATTACGCTGGTCGTTATACCCCTGACTTGCTGCAAGAGGCTCTCTATCTCCGAATTGTCGAAATCCTTGACTTTAGGCTACTTTCTCCCAAGCCGCCATTGACGCTTACTCACTGGGTTTTGGTCTCTTTCAATCCTACCGTTCTAGGCTGTTAGTCTAGAAAGTGGCTTTTGTGGATTGAAGAGGCTGTCCCCTTATAACATCTAAACTTCCTAAGTCCGGCATACATCCTCGTTACAAGAGCGAGCACCCTGAAAAGAAAACTCTTGCCTGTTTCGATACGATTATTTCAAAATGACCCCCACACCTCCATCTGCTACGACATCATCCTCGGGCCATTCGCCCGAGGAGCAGTTTAGGGTGGTTCGTCGCCGAAATAGGGTGCCGCTCAGCTGCTATCCGTGCCGGACGAGAAAGTAAGTGAAAGCATTCCTTGAAAATGCCAATCTGATTCCCTAATTCAATATCTTGTAGTTTTCTATCTGATACGGTGTCGCTGACCTGCTTAAAAGGTTGAAATGTAATAGGGGATCTCCGAATTGCGATAACTGCATCAAACGGGGCGACACACAGTCGTGCGTTTATGCAACCCCAACTAATCGGAGAAAAAACCAAAGTAGTGCTGGAGCTTCTTCGACTCCTGATGATATGCAGAATCGTATTGACCGTCTAGAAGGTTTAGTTCTAAGTTTGATGCATGGCGGCGCCAACATCGAAACATCCACTGCTTCAAATGCCGTGCCCGCAGCCCCATCTACTGCTGGTAGTTCTTCGGCTAACATCGAACGAGACGATGAAGGAGCTATGAGAGATGATGCTGAAGGCGATGACGATGATGGCAATAGCGATGTAGATGACGGACTAGCCACCTCTTTAGGTGTACTTAAAGTCGACGCCGATAAGGGAAAGTCCATGTACATTGGACAAGAGCACTGGCATACACTCTTAGCCGACATCTCCGAAGTGAAGAATTTCTATACCTCGCACAAGAAGGACCTGGAGAACAGTTATCAGAGAGTCATGTCTTCGAAGCCTGCAACCGCTCGAGATTCCCCTATATTCCTACTCTCTGCCCCACCAGCAACGGAAGTCGAGTTAAGGTCGGAGCTGCCTTCAAGAACAGCTATAATGACGTTGATTTCGAGGTATTTCAACTCGTTAGATACAGCGGCCAGCATAGTTCATGGGCCTACATTTCAACATCAGCTACGAACTCACTGGCAAGACCCGTCCAAGTCAAGCGTTATGTGGATAGGTCTGCTTTATGCTATGCTTTGTCTTGCTATGCTCAGCTATCATAAGGTAGGAGATGAGCCTCCCGAATGGAAGGGTAGGGCCCTGGAACTTGCGGCAGAGTATCGATTGCGGACAGTTCAATGCTTAGTTGTGGCGGATTATACTAAGCCGGTCGAGTACACGGTAGAAACACTCCTTCTATACTTATTTGGAGAATATTCCTCGCGCTGGGATGCGGATCTTTCGCTCTGGATTATTACAGGCATCATCACGAGGCTAGCTTTCCGAATGGGCTATCACCGAGATGCGGACTGGTTTCCGTCAATTACACCATTTCAGGGAGTACGATCAAATTCACTAACTTCCCACCCCTAAGCTAGAGCGCCACTTTCGACTAACACTGCCATCACAGGAAATGCGGCGGCGAACATGGGCTTTACTACGCATGGCTGACATCGTATTCTCGTACCAAGTAAGTTTTTGGTGGAAGGAGATGCTATCATAATAATTATGCTTACGGTCGCTAATTTTTGAAGGTTTCCTTGCCTACTATGATCTATGAACATGACACCGATACGAAGCTTCCGCACAACATATTTGACGAGGAATTCGGACCCAACAGCAAAACTCTTCCTCCATCTAGGCCGATGACGGAACCAAGCCCAATTGCTTACATGATTGGTAAGACAAAATTGTGCATTGAATTCGGAAATATTCTCCAAGCGGTCGGGCGGGTAGGCAAACAAGTAAGTTACGACGAAATCCTGCTTCACGATCGGAAACTTCGCGAAATCATGGACGAGTTTCCGCCGCATTTGAAGCTACGTCCGCTGGAGGGTTCGCACGACCCCGTAACACTTATCATTGCGAGGTTCAATTTAGATATCCTATATCAAAAGGTCATGTGCATGTTGCACAAGAAACACATGATGCGCGCCCGGCAGAACCCACGATACGCTCACTCTCGCCGTAGCGCAATTGAGGCTTCACTAGCAATACTGGGGCATCTACGAACGATACATCGCGAATGCCAGCCAAACGGCCGGCTACGCTCTATGAAATGGTATGTCTCGGCTACGTCGAAAGACTCGTTGCTTCCCACAATGTTGGTGATCCTCGATCTCCACCGTGACTACACGGCAACTGTGTCTGGAAAACGGCAGGATTCGCAAGCTGCATACTTCTGGACACCAGAGCAACGTACAGAAATGATCAAATCCCTCGAAGAGGTCTCAGAGATATGGAAATCGCTCTCTCACGAATCAGTGGAGGCGTATAAGGCTGCGGGTATCCTTCAGATCATGTTAGAGAAGATGAAGAATCCCGAACCAGCTGCGCCCGGCGCAGAAGTCCCGGTGGCGCAACCTGAAAATCTATTCAGCACATTCGGAACTGAAATAATGCCCGAGCATTCCGCGGCCATGACTCTCGGTATGCTTTCGGGGGGCATGACACCCACCTTATCACCTACCTTCCAGTCTCCCGGTGGAACGAATTACCCCAATCCGGAGCTTGTGTCGGGGTCGGGAACAGGATTAAGAACAGGACTTACGCCCGAGTTCCAGCTAGACAACCTTGGTGCCATCAACAATAATGCTGCGTCTCCATTTACAATGTTCACGACTTTGGGCGGGGGAGGAAATATGGCTATTGATCATAACTTTGACTGGGTAAGATTGGCTCCAAACCAAGGAACGGCTTCTAGATAGAGGTAGCGTGCTAACTACATTGTGATAGGATGCATTCGAGAACTACGCTCAGACAGCAACATGGGGTCCCGATCAATCATCTTTCCAATTCTTTGCTGGGAACCCTGATCAACAGTCCCAGCAAGGATCCTCAGATGGTTCTTTCACCTTTCTAAATCCTGACACTCCTAGTACGTAGCCTTCCTGGTGGTCCGAGTGCCCTTACAATGTAGATACAGGCCATGGAAGTGATATGGTCTTCAAAAGTGGCGCTCTATTGTAATGGATCATCAGCATGGATGTTAAATACCTGGCGAATAGCCCTTGCATCTCGGTACATATCCTTGTTCATCTGAAGCGATCTTAGGTATTACGGTGGTTTACGTGAAAAGTGGGAGCACGAAAGGAGGAGGAAAATATGTAAGTATACCGGGCAACATTCCCGCACATAGACATTGATCACACACTCTCCTCTGAGGGCCATAGTTGTCCAGGAACTGCTCTGTCTTGAAATTGTGTCGTTGACGACTAAATGGGCAGATCCTACACGAAATGGGTCAATCTCTCAACCCTCTTCTTACGGTTTCAACTTGAAGCTACAGTATGCGTATAGCCTCGAAAGGGAGTTGCTACTCATATACATACTTCCCTAATCCAAAGTTCGTGTTCGACAGTTCATTGATTATCGTATGTAAAAGTCATCATAGATAATCTCCCACATTTTAGGCTCTACATGAATTGGGAGTCCTACACGTTGGAATGTATCGCTAGTTCATCAGTGCAAAATATAACAACAGAAATGCAAGCCGATGTATCAAGTGTGCAATGTACTAACACCCTCTACTTTACTACCTAATATTGCAGTACTGTATCCGATGTTCGGTATCACCTTTAAGAGATGTGATGAGTAATAGAGAAAAGAGTATGATACGTCAAATGGGGGCTATGTAGGGTATCTCAGCATCTTACGCACTTAAGCAAAAGGACAATATGCTCAGAAGTGACATAAAAATCCTTACCCTTAGACGCCAAGAACTAGGCCACAGAACTACATAGACCAGATTCCTGTAGCAAGACCGGGCCAGGTATCACGAAGAGGGTAATATAAGGGGGCGGAGTGGTGTTTGACGATGACTCGAGTTCAAAGGTAACGGTTAGGGACATGCTGAATGCCGAATCAGGCGACTTGGGCCACCGTCCGACTTGAAGCCGCAACTTGAGCAAGGCTCCGCATATTGCACGGCTACCTGCTCACAGCCTACAGCATTTAAATTAATCACAAGATTCACATTCTTAGCTGAGGTGTTCGTAAGTAGATAGGTACCGAAGATCACTTCTCTTTTGTCATCAACCACCTATGCAGCTATGTAAGTTACCGAGGGCGAGCAGCCAATAAAGGGGTGTGATCCTTCAAGCCTCATGATAGGCAAGGTAACACAACAGGGGGAGCTGCCTCAGCTGAGAACCTAGCGGCTCTTTCTAGCATGTTCAGCTGCCCACTCCTCAAATTCAAAATAGCTGTTAATTACCTAGCCGCTCTACCATCAGCTTCTGCGTCTCGCTCTATTTTCAGACGAGGCTCTCTGGTTATGATATAACAAAGTCCCTAGTCAGAGCAATACGGCTATTTATTACTTAGTCTCATCATTTCTGCTTGTCACATTATACCAACTATCCAATCGATCATTCAAGGACAACACCACAATTCAACATTATATTTGTTAAGCATCCTATCACGTAAATTAGTATACCGATTTTCCATTTGAGCTGGTCATGGCGGGGGAATACAAATATACCAACCTCGAAGACAGGCAAATTCGTATCGCACATCTCTATCCAGGTAATGGTGATGGCAACATCTACGTAGAGATCTCGAAAAAGAAACTCGAAGAACAACCAGATTACAGTGCTTTATCTTGGGAATGGGGCAGTCAGGAACTGGGCCCGGAGATTCGTATGCGAGACAGGCCAGAAGACAACCCGGGGGCTGGCGACCGAGTGTCAACCGTATGGCATAAGAAGCGTGTGAAGCCAAATCTTTTTGATGCGCTCAAGCGTTTGCGTAACCCTGATGACGAGGTTAGGCTCTGGATCGATGCCATATGCATCCAACAATTAGAAAGTGACGGAGATGCGTACTCAGAAAAGAGTAAGCAGATATCGATGATGACGGATATCTACAAGAGGGCCAAGGAAGTGAAGGTCTGGCTGGGGGAGCCGAAACAGAATGACGAAAGCAACACTGCTGAGAACGATATCACCAGGGATGACGTGGAGCAAGCAGTCCAAGATATCGACAGGCTCGGGAATTTGGACGATTCCAACCATATAGCTGGTGTAGACCAAGGTATCCTCAAGAAGGCCGGCATTCACAACTTAGATCCCTTGTTCAAATTGCTTAGGCGTGGGTGGTTTAGCCGTCGCTGGGTTGTACAGGTTAGTCATTCCACAAGAATACTGTTTTCTTTCCCCTGGTGTACTGGGGAGTAAGCACTTGGCAATTCCCTTGCTAGAAAGTCTAACTTAAGGAATAGGAAGTCTCTGTGAATCGAAATGTTGAAGTACACTGCGGCGAAAAAACGGTTAGCTGGAAGAAGCTTGCCTATGCCGTGGCCTTGCTAGAAAGGGTCGGCCGAGATGGTACCATCAATCGGATATTGAAGATGCGACCTGAAACGAACCACGTAGCCGAGTACGTGGGAAACATCTCTGCACTTCCCGCATACCGGCTGGTACAGAATAAGCATGCGTTATTGCGAATGCGCGGCAATGTTGAGGTATGGGAGCAGACGCTCGAGCAACTCGTTTGCTTCCTTGCCGTATTCCAGGCGAGCTACGCTCATGACACTATTTATGCTATCTTGGGAATTGTACGCGACTTCACACCTACAACCAAGCAAAACGTTACCTCCTCAGAAACTAACAGTCCGGTCAACAATTCGAACACACACTCGAATAATGATTTGATCAACAACTCGAAAATGAACTTCGAGGTCGACTACAGCCAAGAACCCTTACAGGTCTTTAAACGCTTCCTAAAGCTCGCAATAGCCAAGTCCAGGTCTCTGGATATCCTCTGCAGGCCATGGGCTCCAGTTCTTCACATAGGAAAGAAGATCACATTCCCATCCTGGATCCTGAATTTAGAGCGGAAACCGTTCCAGGCCACCAAGAGCGGGAAGATGATTCGCTACAATCCAGATCCCCTCGTTGGGCCTGCTATCTTCAGGCTCAAGTTCTTCAACGCCTCTGGGTTAGGGGACCCTACTTCTAGTGGTGATGGGGATTTCTTCGACATCGATGTGGAAAACGAAGACTCGAGACACATCATCGTGCGCGCCTTCGAATTGTCCAAGATCAAACAGATCTGGGACGCAGCAACTTTCGGAAACATTCCTAGCTCGTGGCTGGAGGCTGGAGGGTGGAAGGACGAAAAGGAGCAGCCCCCGGACGAGCTCTGGCGGACACTGGTAGCGGACCGAACTTGCGAGGGCACCAAGGCCGACCCGTGGTATCCAATGGCATTCCAGTCAGCCGTACGGGAGAAGGAGCTCCGACACGGGATTAACACCGCCGAACTGATTCACGAGAAGAACAACGCAGCTTATTCAGAGGCATTCAGGCGTGTCCAAGCCGTCGTTACGAACCGAAAGTTGATTCGCACGCAGGGCATCAAGCCCCCTGGTAGTAGCGAGGAGGAGAGCTATCTAGGACTAGTCCCTGAGAATGCGCAGGTTGGTGATTTGATTTGCATCGTCCTCGGCTGTAGCGTCCCTCTTGTCCTTAGAGTCAAGTCGGCATATCCAGCCGGCTCGGACGGCCAGTCTACACAACCCCAACAAAACGGAAAAGCAAGCAATACAAATTTGCACCAGAAGGTGGTAAATGGGGGATCTGGTAGGAGTCAGCAAGCGGGCGAGGCAATTTACGAAATTGTAGGAGAGTGTTACGTCGACGACATGATGGATGGCCAGGCTCTAGCGCTCAGTCATCAGTGGGCAAAGTTCAAGATTGAATAATTTTAGGCGGCATTAACTAGGTAAGTTTAGGTACCATCTAACAACCTTGGATGCATTACGGCGCTACATGTACTTTTATATACTTCCGATCTTATAATGTCTTTACAATGCCGCGATTCCTAGTGTGAAAAAAGAAGTCATCTTTGAGGGAATGCTTCAAAATCTCCTAACTCGTATGCTGGAATGGCAATATTAGTGTCATGGCGATACATTCACAACAATCATAGGACTTATGAGAGAATCAATTTTGCCAGACCATGGTTATCATTTATATAAAAAACATGGATGGAATCATTGTATATACATAGAATGGTAAAGGTAACTTGAATGCAATATCGCTATTTTCCCTCTAGATCATGAGACATAATGCCATAATGACAAGAGGAACTGTGACTCCTCTTGCTCCCGACTCCTGTATGCGTGTGTCGGACCCGGTCCCTAGTTAGGTCAGGCTAAACGCCTGCTTGGCGCGAGTCCAGTACGCCTGTCTCTCATCGTCGATAGTGACACCGACGCACTCCATGTACGCCTTGAAGCCGGCATCGAGGTCCTTGCCGGCTGCCAGTCCCTCCTTGACCTCGGGCTTGCATTGCGTCGTCATGAACCACGCTCCACTGCCGAAGTTGTACTTATCGTCGTTGACGAGCGCGAGGACCTCGTTCTTCTTCGTATCGTCTGCATCCGCGGTGACGCCGTTCACCTTCTCCTTCAGTTCTGGAATCGATTGCGCGTACATGAGGTTGTAGTTAAACATCTGCATGTTGCACGTACCCTGTCCAGGGCGGCCTGGCGACACGTTGTGCTTGTACTTGTAGTTCACGGACTCGAAGGCCGTGAGTGCGATCACGGCAGCGATTTGGCCTGCATTGTCGAGGCCGTACTTCGCCATGGCGTCAACAAGCATAGGTCCAGCTTGAGCGGCAGTGCGGCATTCTTTAGGGTCGTCGCAGGTCTTGGAGTCAGGAGCGATCTCAGCGACGATGTCTGCTGCGGACTTATCCCTAGCTTGGAGGGGGGCAGCGAGTGCCTGGCCGGCCAGGAGAAGGCCGGCAGCGGTAGCAACTTGAAATTTCATGATGATGTTGACGTTGATGATTATTGTGGATAGAGACTTGCTCTAAGAATGTGCTTCGCTTGGTTGATAAATATAAAAAAATATAAAATGCTGAATGAATTTGTAACTGATCGACAGCCTCTTTTTTCAGCTTCCAAAAAAGACACGGACTTTGGCTTGATATATAGTGGAGGCTGAGGCAAAGATCCCGTGTTGTTTGCTTCTCAGGTTCCCGTGTGACTTTCGTGCCTGGCAACAAGAAATAGAATCAAGTGAAAGAAACCTCTGGGGGTGTTGTAAAAGAAAGTGATTGTATTTAGCGAACAAGAGGTGAATTTCCCTTGTTACAAAAAGCAAAAGAACGGATAGTTGCCAGACGTCACGAATAAAAGAGTGAGAGTGTGAGGGGTGAAGGGTGAGTAAAGGAGGTTGCGGTTTGCTTGAGACGGGAACAAGCCAAGATATATGTCGATTGGACAAAGAGAACTCTTTACTTACTGCAAGAGGCTGATCCCTTCCACGGGGTGCTGTAACCTTACCTTAGCAGAGAATGTTAATAATCCAATAGGTGACTAGAAGGTGCCCCTGAGTTGCGAACAATTGCGGTAAGTTCTTGATTTCACATACCAGCCTACCCAGTCTGCGAGTGCAAGAGAGGTGGTGATGTGCAACTACGGCAGGGGGGTTGCCAGGGATGTCGGAGGCATCCAATCATGTAGGCGAGTTGCATTCAAGCTTTGGCAGTTGAAACAAAAGAGCCCAGTACCGTCTAGTTGTTTCAAACAGGATGCCTCAAATTGATTGGCCATGGGCATTTGGATCTAGCGATGGCTACGGAGTAGAATTCGGTCGGCTAGGGCCGAGAGTGAACTTTCCAACACATCGCAAAAGGGAAGCTGACAGTGACTATGGTCTGTTCAAGTCTAAAGAAAGGTGAACACGAGCCCCTGAACTTAGCCTCAGGTTTATTGTGGAGGATGCATTGGAGAAGATTAAGGGCTGTGACACAAAGCAGATCTGCTCATGGGCGCAGCTCAGCCACCCAGCCAGCCCAGCCCACCGTCGACTATCGCGGCGGAGTTTTAACCTTCGGAAGTCCGATAATGGGGTAGATAGGTACTTCGGTACGTAATGTATGTATGTAGTTCTTACGTAAGACAGCTGAGTGGAGGGGCCGGGTGGCTGAGTACATAATCAAGCCACATGTACCCACATCCCCCGCCGTCCTATTGAACGGTGGCTCGAGCTTTTTTGATCCGGCGCGTGAAGAAAGCTTCCCGCAAAGCTGCCGGTACCTATCAAAAGCTGCCCGACTATCGAGTCTTCCAAAGCTACACTCTTTTTGCAACAAACAACAATAAACCAATATCTTTCAATATTGGTTACCAAACACGAACCCCGAATAATTCATCATCACCGTGAATGAAACAAGCTTTGATCTGACCCCAACGATCGCCAAGATGTCGAACCTCAGTGGTTATATCAACAGTAAGTCGCACTACAAAACGCTCTCCGGCGACCTTAACCTTATCCTCAAGCAAAGCTTACAACGAATATTATCTAACAGTCGGGCAGAAAAAGTGTTGATCATCACCGCTGACTCGCGAACCCTGGTGGGCAACCTGTTAAGCTGCGACCAGATGACGAACTTGGTGAGAACAACCCATTATGTTTCTTATTTATTTTTTATACATTCGAGTTTGCGACTGACTTCCAGTCCTTAGGTCCTTGCCCACACGGTTGAGCGCGTCATCCGAACACCCGACGACCCCGAGCCATCGACCGAGGTACCGCTAGGTCTCTACCTTGTTCGAGGAGACAATGTTTGCGTGGTTGGCTTGGTGGATGAGCCGCTGGACGACAGCATCAATTGGGAAGAGGTGAAGGGATCGGCAATCGGTGGTATCAAACACGTTTAGGCAGTGGAACTTAGTGCACACCCACAAGCTCTAGGACTTTGAAATTCGCACATGCGGCGTTAGGGGGGAACAAAACATTTGCATTTGCACCAGAGGGGGTTCTAGGAGGTTTACGTATTCATGAGGGTATGCTCCTGCTTTAATGATACCACAATTTGCGTCCTGCTGACACCTCTATGGCTTACTGTCGTGTCATATATATACCCGTATATATGACCACCCCATTGTGTTGCCGTACCGCCATCCTTCTACGCGAACAGACGTTCCATCAGGAAAGGCGCAAAATCCATTTCGCCAGGGCTGCTAACGTATCTGTTAATTCTGTTCCCCCTCTTCAAACTCAGCCAGCCGTCCTCATCCCCCGGAAGTTCAGCAGTTGTCACACCGTCGGGGCGTGTTCTACCGCGCCGATCTGAGACATGCATTCCGTGGGTCCACTGTCCCGAGGTTTCGATACGGATATCCTCTGGTGCACCCTTGGCCAACTTCCATGCCGGATCCGACCCCGTAAGCATGTACCAGATTGTTAAGGGGTCGTGGAGTGACAGACCCGGTTCCACTTCGTTACCGATCATTGAGATGATTTGACGGAATATCCCGTTCATGAAGGTGTTAACCCATGTTGCAAGTGGGCTGCCTTCGGCAAGTTGCGGCTCGATTTTCTCAAGGAAGAAACCCATGTTCAGTAGATGAGGTGTAGTAATATCGAGGGGGAATAGGCTCAGATTCAAGGGTCTAGAGAGCTTTTCCGGGTACGGCGGTAGCGTCGCCTTGTCCTTAGGCACCGGAGGCATAGTGGAGGCCGGGGTTGGCGATGTCAAGGCGAATACCCGAGCAGCAGCCACGGCATCAGCATAGGTGTTGAACTCGGCAACTGGCGTAACGTTGCCCTCGCACTCGACAGCTCCGCCCATGACAGCCACCTCCTTAACCTTAAGAAAGGTTTCAGGGTCCTCAGAAGCGGCTAGTGCCAGATTAGTTAATGGACCAAGAACGCAGATAGAGACCGTGTCAGCTGGTTCCTCCTTTAATATACGGAGGATCTCCTTGTGCGACGGTATCTTTGACGGTGTAAAATAATTTAAGTACGATGGCTTTTCATCCTCGTCTGGAAGTCCGTCTTTGAACAGAGCTTTCCAGGTATCAGCCGGCGATAGATGAGGGTGCTACCAATACATGTCAGCCACCTTCTATTATTGTAAAATGGATGTTTCAGAATACAGCTTCGTGGACGCCATGCAAGCCGTCGGCACCATCTGTCAATTTTACTAGTCAGTGGTTTTGAAGCCAGGACATCCTCATGGGTAATCAGACTGACGAAAATTGTCTGCCATCAGTATTTCATCTTCTAGAGCGTGCTCGGGGCCGACTGCGACGATCGGCTTGTAGGTCCGCAAAGCCTCAAAGCCTAGCGGTTTTCCCTGAGCCTTACGCCACTCCATCTCATGGCCCAGAACGTGAAACAACCCGACCACATTCCGCAAGCAACTCTCTAGAGGTACGTTGCCGTAGGTCACTGAAATCATCAGCACTTCCAACTCTTCCGGTGAAGAAGCCAGAGCAAGAAGCATAGCTATGACATCGTCACCGCCTAAGATGCTGTTAGAAATCTGGATGATTTTCCAATAATCCTGTTCTATTTTACTTGCCTGGGTCAGTGTCGATGATGAGCTTTTTGGGAGCCATGATTGAACAAATGAAGTACTATAAGGGCTTATGAAAGATTCTTATACCCTGTGAGGTCTTATCCTAGAGTTGAAATATCGAAGAAGTTCGAAAGGTAGGATTAAGATTGAGAATATTGATAAGATGCGGCTCTAAATAAGTGTAGTCTTTGGGCATGGATACCTAGGTATGTCATCCATGACTCTAGGTTCTAGGTTCGTGCCGTCGGTGGCCTGCGGACGCCCAATTGACCCCGCCAGCTTCCGTCTACCGGAAGGCGGAGATCTACAAGCTACCCCACCCGTCGGTTTGCTTCATTGAATGAGAAGTCACCAAGTCGATAGGTACCACTTTCACGAATGGATTCCGTAGAATCATCTCGACAACAAAACTCATCATAACACTGGACAGGCAGAAGGAGAGATGAGAGGGGGAAGGAATTATGATGCAAAACAAAGTATTACTGCATGTATACTTGTTGGACTTGACTTGTCGAGTAAAAGAAAAATCTACTACATGTGGTTTATTCTGTGGAAGCAAGCACAATTGTTACACATCGTCGAGTAACATTATATTGCAATTTGCGTCACGTTCGGACTGGCATCGCAATTGACTATGCTTTATCTGAAGATCGATGGCCCGTTTCGTATCGTCAAGGTAAAAGGGCAGTGAATATGGCTTAAATAGAATAGTTCCCAATTCAGGGGGATCCAACAAATCGTATGATACCTGAATCGAATGAGCAATACTCAGCTCGCAGGAATGTTACAGTAAGAGGCACGGTTTTTCTATCAATACATGAATCTTGGTAGCAGATCTAGATCTGCACAAAATATGCGAGCCGCCACACGTCTCACAGTAAGAAGGCCATTAGGAGGCATATAAGTGGTGAAGCGATTACTCAAATCAAGATGCCGCACTACCTACGGGAATTTTTTGACCAACCGAACTTTCTCAGCTACCACCTACCTTGGTATCTATGTTAGGTATAATAGTGGCATGGTACAATACCAAACGTTGATGCTCCATCCGAACTAAGAGGTAATTTACGCTAACTACATACTACGTATAAGTTCACTCCGGCCTCAAAGCCAATTGAAGCAAATAGAAAATCCAATTCATCAATTTTTAGGGAGTGCTTTCCGTGTTCGTGTCCGCAAATTCAAGTTGATGAGACGCTAATACAATAACGAGTACAGGATACGTATCGTGCATTGGGACATTAGTGAGCCCCACCGTACTTGTACTGTATTGGACAACTGTACCATAATACAGCACTCGGCCCCCTTAAAGTTCGTAACCTTCTACTTCTAGACTTTCATCTATTGGGTGCTACTTTGTACCCGATTGGTTGACGATCATTTTAATGACAGCACAACCTTATCCCTAATCCAATTCTTTACTTTCCATTAACCACATACACACGCGCCGACCACTAGCCTACCTACATATCTGTCCGTCCCATTGACAAGTAATAGCCACAGTAGTCTGATCGCAAAAAAAAAATAAACTACATTCACTTTGTTTGACTCTTTTCTTCTTCTTCTCGTATTCCGTACAAATCTTCACGTACAATTTTTCCTTTTTTTATTCTTGAAGAAGTTACCTACATAGTCTCTGGGTTCAGCTGTGCAGCTTTGCCTCTCTCGGCTGCAGTTGTGCTCACAATCCCTTTCGTTCGTATTGTACAGTGCAGTGCAGGTGCTGTGTACGTGCTGTGTCAGTACTCGACATAATCGGCGCACTACCTTCCGTCACTGGTTTAGCTCCTCCGTACTTTTCGTACGTCGGTGTTTGAACAAACCACGCAACAATTCGAACCTCGACAATTTCCGTATCGCTCGAGACACCTTCATTCTCGAGGCACACCGTGCTGCCATCAATTACCCTTTCTTCCGCCATCGACTCGACTCGACTCGGTCGGCAAAGCTTCTGTAGGATCACCACTGCGACTTCGGCTCATCATGGATATCTCTTCCACTCATTCAACCCTCACCACTATTGGTGGATGGGCGGTCATCTTGGGCATTGGCGGAGCTATCTGGTACCGAAGTCAGCAAAAAATTAAGGCGAAGACTGGAAACGATCGTCGCGGTTCCTTTACCAAGCAATCTGGAAGACAGGTTGATACCGAATTAACGGCTGATATCAAGAAGACGGAGAAGGCGCCGAAGCCAAAACCGAAGCCGAAAGCTTCGACAAGCACATCAAACGATGCTGTCCCATCAAGTATTAAGTACAGCCGAGAAGAGGATGAAGCTGCCGATAAGAAAGCCGACCGGGAGTTTGCTCGTCAGTTGTCCAGCACCCACGCTGGAACCCAGTTCAACACCAAGAAATCCGATGAGAAACGGGCAAAGTCTGTCAAGCAGTCTAAAGCTCAAGAGAAACTTGATGCATCCGCTGACAAAACCTCGGTCTCTTCCTCCCACGCCGGCGATGCTGACGATGACCTGTCCCCTCAAGCCTCCCCTGTTGTTGCCGCCGTCAATGGTCAAGATGTATCTGATATGCTCGAGCCCACGCCTGCTGGTCCTTCTGTCCTCCGCCTAACTGACACCGACTCGGTCAAGAAGCCCAAGGAGCGGAAGCAAAAGGCACCCGAAGTGGTTGAGTCCAAGAAACAACGCCAGAACCGCAAGAAGGCCGAGCTTGCCAAGGCCGCTCGTGAGCAGGAGGAGAAGGAGCGCAAAGTCAAGATGGAACAACAACGACGAACAGCTCGTGTTGCCGAGGGACGACCTGCCAAGGATGGGTCGGCCTTCGTGGCTAGCACCCAAAATGCTTGGAATGAAAAGCCCACCAATGGCAACACTGTCCAACCCTTGGATACTTTTGAGCAGCAGTCCAAGGCGGAATCTGTGAAGCCGAGCACCAAGAGTGCTGCCCCAGCTACCCAGGAGAAGTCTGGCCCTTGGGTATCTGGCATGCCGTCAGAGGAGGAGCAAATGGAGATGCTCCGACAGGAAGATTCGTGGAACGAGGTCAAGACAAAAAAGAAGGGCAAGAAGAAGGATGCTCCGGTTGAAGCATCGGCTCCAGCTACGAATGGTTCCAACAATGCCACACCCGTCGTCAAGCCCTCTGCTCCTGTCAACGGCACCAAGAAACCCATTCTGACCAGCAGCAGCTCCTCTTTCGCTGCTCTCACTCCCGAGGAGACAGATGATAATGAGGATGAGGAGAAAGAGTGGGATGTATGATTACTTGGGGCATTAGGTTATTGGTCACCTTGAACACAGTACTGTTTGCTTCATTATACATTTTTACCCGTCGTCAATATTGCATAGAATCGACCACTTTTCACCGCTACCTCCTTAAACCGTCGATCCTCCTTGTTGTACAACATTCTCATTACATCATAACAAATTACACTACGGACATGGACATCGAGCAAGTTTTCGCAAAATATCGGCTTTGGACTTGGACTTGGATCGAGCCACGGAGGCTCTCTTTTCTTTTTTCTTTTGGCTGGATGCACTGAACAAATGCAGTTCAATTGGCCGCCCTTGCGTTTAACTGTCGGCCACCTTACGTTACTACGTTTCCCCTTCAAGTTGCAGCTCAGTCTCCCTGCGGGCATGCGGCCTTCGTGGCAACCTAGCAGTTGTTCCTTGTTAGGGATATTGTCAATGTTTTCGAGTCTCCAGTAGGCAGTCGGACAACAGATGATGGGCACTTTGCTTTGCTAAGTAATAGCTGTGAAGCCAGAAGCTCTACGCATGTTTATTTTATTTCGTTGTCTTCCCCCCTTTATTAGTGTGATGGATTGAGTCGGGGTGTCGTGTACGCGTGATGAATGATTGTAACCATAACATGCCTTGGAAGGCAAACATAAAATAAAAGGAATATCACATTAAGAAAATTTGTCAAATGTCTGTTTGGCATGTCTGAGATATAGCGTGGGTGAAGCTAGGACGAGTACATGATGTCTCAATATTTTGCTGTTGCTTTCCGTCTCTCCGGCCTAAGGTCTACTAGGTAGGTACCTTGTAGGGTGTGGTACAGAATAAGAGAATGTTTCTAGTTAATATATGTAACATGGTGTTCAAAACACATACATATCGTACTTTGATTACATAGAGGGGGTAGGCTCCTGAATTTAGAGTAACCACGAGCCGATTGTCGCGAGATAGCTTAAGGTCAACACCACTCACTATTCTACTTAAGGGGGTGAAAGCCACGGTACTGACCTACAACTTATATTTCCCATCTCATGTCTATTGAGTGATTATTAAGTAACAATGTCATCTTGAGATATTATAGTACGGAGAGAAGAGTTACGGCACTGGGGCTATTAGCGCATTTCAAGAGGAGCCCAAGGCCGAAGAATACATAATGAGCTCTAATTTATTTTCCACATATTCCCCTATTATCCCTGCAACTCACTATAGCAGTGCCACATTCGAGATTGAAATAAGTAGATTTATTTTGAGTTCATATTCGAACCAAGCACTTGTGCTTGTGTGAATGCTAGACTACCTCTTGGCACCAGTTAATGACAATGAAGAGAGTGGAAGGTAGGTTTGATTTCAGTTAGAGACAGGACAACTACACACGTGTTGCTAGCTGATGCCTCAGACCTAGTTGAGGAACAGACCGACACCATTTCTTGAACCAGTCGAGATACACTTAAAATTGTTAAATGGTGGCCAATGAGATCAATAGGCTATGAAGGAAGATAGCCCTGGCATGGTATACCTGTGTATTCCACTTACTTAACCTTGAAAGTCTGTTGCTGCTGTTCCATCTAACAGAGTTGGATAATTGCACTAATCAGATGGATAGATCCGAGTGTTTAGTCCGTTTCTCTGTTACGTGGCAATAACTACATGCAAACTTGTCCAGATATGTTCTGTACATGCGAGCTATTACCGCCATTTTTCGCGTCTTTGGGTTTCCAAGCGAACCACTTTTCTAGACGCTAGGCCGAATTCAGATGATCGCCACTAGGGCCAAAACAACCACACTGGCTACGTGGCACCTAAAAGCGCTACTATTAGTGCTTGCCAGGTGCCAAGCTATCACGTGATAATTAGCAATACATTGTGATTATGAGTATTTTGATATTAGCCAACATCAGAGCCTCATCCGAGCTAAGCTACAAATAGCATAGCGCTTAAAAAAGTGGTTCGCTTGGAAACCCAAAGATGCGAAAAATGGCGGTAGTGTGAATCGTAATCCGTATGCATTCCCATGCACTTCATGGGTAGCTGCATCGATACTGATATGGGAATTCAAAACCGCAATGATTGGCGGAAACCGTGGCATCGGAGGCGAAGTTCATTGGATCACGTAGATTCTGACGTATACATAAGTATCATGGCTGTGCCCACGCAGCCCACGTTATTTCACCTTGACTGCTTGATCAGGTGAGGCAGACGTATGCCAGCCACCAAACGTGTGAGTTGCGGATAGGCGAGACTTTATAAATGTATCCGTATCTCTCTTTCTCTGGTGAGATAGAGACACGAGGCAAAAAAGCGAGGTCTCACTGCGAGATTTCTTGGTATCTTAATGGCGTCCATTATGCATTTCGGTTCATCATCAGATGCAACACTTGCGGTATGTTCCTGGGGATTTGTGCGGGGGGTTATGCACAAAGGCCACTCGGACCAGAGCACAAGCCCCTGCTAGCCCCTGGTAAAAACGTGAATTGTGCAGCAAGCGAGTGATTATCCAAATTCCAATTCGAGGGTCTCGACGAGGGGCTCAAGCCTGGACCCGATAGGACCCCGGGCGAGCGAGGCGAGCCATTAGCAGCACAGCATACGTAAATGAATGTGCCACGATGATGGTACATAGGTGGATCAAGGTGCGGAGACAAACCAGCTTGACACTTGATAACCCCACCTGCTCAAGTCTTGTTGGAGGAATGAATTGAAGCCACAGGGGGGCAACCGTACCTATGACCCCTGCCCTCGCCCTGCCCTGTAGCAATAGGTACCTTCCATAATGCGCAGTAATGAGCCAAGATGTGGCGTTTGAAACGTGCTGGGCGCAAGTGAGAGGGACAGAGAATGGGGGTTTGTTCCTTATCCCCAATTGGACTAGCAAGGACCGTACTCCATTAGTCCCAATTGGCCGCCCCCATCCCCCCATCTTGAATGCAGGGAATCGCAAGGTGCGTGGGATCGTCGTCTACGCATTCCCGTCGAGAAACCACTGTCCTGCATCTTTGAATCCTAAATTCACCTTTCCGAATTTACTCTCCACTCGCTCACTTCTCTTTCGTCAGACTATTCTCACCCGCTGCCAATGGTGGCTTGAAGTCTTCTTTCTGTTTTGACATTTTCTTGTTTCTAAAAAATCAAGGCTTCTTTTTTTTTCTTCTCAAGAAGAGACATAATCAATTGAATTGTTCGACATTTTTATCTTTCGGACAAAACAACCACCCCCCTACGCCGTGTTTGCTATCTCACATATTTTGTTTCACTAGACCTATTCCTACCTTCGTTTCAACTTGGATAGTTTCTACTTTAGCTTCCCACCTCTGCAGCCCAAATCCATGTAGATTCAATTACACAACTTATAGACCTTGCCTACCGAAGCCTACCGCAATCCGCTTGTGCCCCCTTTTCCTTGTACAATTCAAATCTCTCTCAGCGTGCTGGATATTGAAGTCGACGATTGTTTACCTCCATACCTCCATACCTCCATACCTCCTTACATACCGACGAGCCCCCCTCATCTTGGCATTGGCATTCTAGGGACGAGCCGTAATCCGTCGAACTTGGACCTCACCGAGAATAGACTTTTGTCTTACTTTAGCTAAATTTACTCGGTGCCTCCGGGTCTCCGTGCGAAGCAGTCCCGTCGCAAGCGAATCGCTGCTATCCTTCGAAATTAAAACCTTCCTTACGTCTCCCAAGCATTCATCCAACTAACCATCTTGCCAATGCCATCGTTAAGGATAGTCTCGTCCTCTACTTAAGCCGGAAAAGGCATACACTGCAACGTGTCGTTGACAGGGCATCTCTGCTCCTATCATGTCGTTCGGCGTCGCTGTCCAGTCGGCCATCTTCTACCTCGTATCATGTGCACCATGTCTCCAGGCAAGGCATCACCAACAATCCAAGGCGAAGGCGAAGAAGGAGCGCGAGGTAAAAGCACGCATCCAGGCCGAGAATCCCGGATCGTATCAACACCCAGATCCCTTCGAAACAAATCCGTATTGGTCCGAAGAAATTATGATGGGACCACATATACAATCTAAAAAATATACTGGCGGTAGTAAGAATCCTAGTCAGAAGCGGTTGAATAGTTCTGGAAAGGAAAGCACAAGCGTCACCGGAAGCAGTACGAAAGTCGACAGTACGAGCCCGGGCAGCAGCCACACAGCTGTTACTGACCACGCCAAACTCAGCTTCTCGACCACCTATACAGATGATTGGAATCGAAAACGTTATCAAAGGGAGGATGAAGAGCTATGGGGCGATGAAATGTCTCACACGGGTCACAAGCTAATGGACGCCATTAAGCACGCAGGATCATCAGCAGGTCGACTCCTCGAAGTCAGTTTAGGGAAGGAACCGAAACAAGTTACGCCCGAAGACAGGCATAACTTCTATTTTGCACCTAAGAATCCCCCTGTCAACGAATACCACCCACCTATCGTGCGACAGAGACCCTCTCACAAGGACGCCAACATGTGGATGTTGCAGCCTCCCCCGCCCGCCAAGGTTATGGAAGGCAAGGTGCCTGTGAGTAGAAGTGCCAGCATGGCGAGTCACTTCAGCCGTAGGACGACGATGAGCGACGCACCTAGCTTGGGCCGGTTGGTTCACGAGAGGGCGGTGGAAGCTAAACTGAAGGGTGGCGAGTTGCCGACAGATTTCGACTCGACGACGACACTGCACAAGACTGTCACTAGGAAGAATACCTCTTCAAGTCGAGGACGGCGAAGTCACCAAATGGCAAGAAGTCGGAGTTTATCATTGGAATCTTCGGATGCTTCGGACGAACCGCTCCCGAGGCGGAAAAGCCAACGGATGAGAGCACCGGCCGCAGACTTTGACTCTTCAAGTGAAGATGAGTTCTTCTTGCGAAGCTCGGATTCGTTCGGACGGGGCAGGAGGGTTGCCCGACGTCCGACATTGCAGCCTATTTCAAGCTCGCAGGAAAACGAGAAAGATTCTAAGGAGAATGTGCCCACAAGAGCGTTAGGGGGTCCGTCATTGACTCGATCAGCTAGCACTGCACTTGCCAATGTCACGAATAGCTCTGATCCATCTCAATCAACGCAAACCGCAACGCTTGACTTGCCCAGTCAAGGGAAACTACACAAAGATGAGCCGGAGAGGTCGTCTCCGATTGTACTAGGTCCGCCGCTAGAAGTCTCCGCTTAGAGTCGTTGGGATAGACAGCTGGTTAAAATAGACAGCGGTGTAGAATTACGCCCCGCCCCACCTACGATGCTGGTGGAATGGGAACAGGCTGAGCGGATGATACCGCTTGGCTAGATTACTGTAACATAGTAAGAGGTTCATCGTGTCTTCGAATTGCACGAAAACTTTGGGTTAGGGGGGTTGCATCGGCAGGCACGCAAGGCGCACGGCTCTGTTCCAAAAATTTTGATGGTTTTGGATAGGCGTTTATACTAGCATTGCAGGTCCAAGTATTCATTAGCATCAAGTTTTGCAAATCAAATGTTCAGATGATAATTGTTGTCTTCAATTTTCAACATCACTGTCATTTAGCAATGGCCTAGATATAGCTCACTGCCCGTACTTCTAAACAGGAGCGACAGTCCTGATTTCCTCGATGCCATCTCCATCGCGTTTCTCTACGCTTGGGTGAGAACTTTCTTTATCAAGTCTGAGCTTGCTACGGAAACCCCCCTTTTCGTCGGTAGCTTGTGGTACCTAAAAGGGTTGACAGTATCACTTGCCAAATGAAATTAAGGGAAGCACAAGTCGGTGACAGAGAAAAATAGCGAGAATTACTTTGTGTAGTCTGCAGGAGGCCATCATCGTGTTGTCAAAGATCCTTTTGAAACATCTACCCGAACATGAAGACCCTGAACGTTACACGGAAAGCTCATTCCCGCATCCATGCCGTATTGCTACTTCGCCTTCATGCAGCTCATGTTGCAGCGAAGGAATACTGAAGGGGAGCCGACGACGGACGGACGAGGGGAGGCTTCCTGCTGCTGCGATTTAATCTTATCAGATCGTCAGCGTATGTACATTGCACATTCGCGAGCCTTCAGCACATGTCATTGGCTAACGTCCATTAATCCTTCAAGGAGTATGATAAGTATTTAACGGAGTCGTGCATCTTACTTGTCCTCTTTTCTTATGGTAACGAAGTGGAGTTGTTAGCTTTGGGCGCGGAAAGAGAATAGGGTGTCAGTGTTAACATTCACTACACATTCTTTTCTCGGATAATATAAGACAGTTAAAATAACGTGTTAATTATAAAAACAAGTCGCCAAGGTTAAAATCTTCTGTTGAGGTTTTTTCACCTTTTCATTCCTGCTTAAGAGCTTTCCTCCGAGCATGATCAGCCTTGACTAACTTTGAATCGTACAAGCTGGTAATTCCCAAAACCCGTTCATCGATCGTTGTAAACTGGGTATTCCGAACAAAATTATTCAGATCATCTAAACTTTTAAATGAGATCCATGCACTCATCGGCTGTCGGGTCTGCTCTACCTGATCCCACTCCGCATTACGAAAGCTTGAAATTCCGATTTGTATTGGGTGGTAATGGGTCAAGTAATGCCGTACTACTTTAGCGGAACTGTTCAGTGCTTCAGGTAGCGGGTTGCCGTCGAGTGCCTGGATGTTTGCTACAAAAGGTGTCGTGGCAGGTATTCTGGATCGTGAAATTATTTGGCGGCATGCTTGCTTGAACCGTAGCCTGTCTTGGTTCGAGGGGGCCAGGATATTTTCTAGGACAGCTAGAGTCATAACAGCATCATTGCCAGCGTTATGAGCGTTTCCGTGGCCTTCACATTTATTTGTCGTTGGCCGAACGTCCCAACGGGAATACCCGAAGACTTTCAATGTGTCACCCAAGCTCGGGGTTTTTCCTTTAGGTGCGATTTCGTGAGCCAGATCCCTCACATCTACCCATTCCGAAAAATAGCGTGTCATCGATGGAAATTGGGCAATAAAGGCCCACTCCGCCGGGTACTCAAACAAGACGAGGACGATATTCCCTTTTCCTTGTGCAGTAGACATCGCTTTGTAATATTCTAGTAGATCGTTGAGAAACTCGTCTAACTTTTCAAAAGTAGATAGACATTCGCGTCCAAAGCGAGACGGTCTCCGGAGGGGTCGGCGAAGGTTATCCCCTTGCCTAGGTGCGACATTGATTGTGGTTGAGAGGATGTCTTTGCGACGCGAGAAATGCTCTAGGGATTCGCTAGAAGAATCAACCCCCGTTGATAGGGTGGCCATATACGCGACGCCGACCTGATGTGGAATATAGCCGCTGTCGTCTAGAGCATACTCTGTGTCCAAGCCAACGAAAGCCGAATTTTCAATGACTCGTTGGAGCGCCTTAGTCGATGTGATCCTGCGGGCGAAGAAGGAACCGGCTTCCGGGTTTCGTCGTAGGCTATTGTTACTTTCCATGATGCTCAAGTAAAGCTTCGTGGTGGTGAAACTAGTCGAAGA
The DNA here is from genome assembly GCA_022578945.1 of Hypoxylon fuscum. NCBI lineage: Eukaryota > Fungi > Ascomycota > Sordariomycetes > Xylariales > Hypoxylaceae > Hypoxylon > Hypoxylon fuscum. The sequence continues at coordinate 202,477 of MU399838.1, read as the reverse complement.
TGGATTTGTGTGAGAATGTGGAGTTGAATCGTATTTTTCTTTCACAGGACGCTGGGCTGCGAGATACTGCTATTGAAGAATAAAGAGTAATCTACATCGCAATATATACCTACATGTACATATAGGTATGAGGAACCTGATATTTAAGGTTCCTGTGTGGCACTGGCTAAGAAGTTTCCCGGACTTTGTGTAAATCATAATAGACAACTCTACCTAAGTTACATAAGGCATAATAAAAGGTTCAAACTTCAAAGTTATAAGATAGCCCAAGCACTTTTGCCATATCTACTAATTTAACATGAAAGTCATATAACTATTATATCAAGTGCTTAACTATTCAGTGATAAAAGGGTCTTCGGCCTAAACGTTGTTCTTGGAATACAAGATGGCGTGCTAAAAATTAACCTAGGTAGATTCTATTTACTCACTAATGACCTAGCAGCCTAGGTACATATCCAGGTGCCTTATAATACAAACTGTATATAAAGGCTTTGATAAATACAGATATAATTAACTCTTAATTGCAGTGTAGAATCCATGTCGGTTTCATAGCATTACACTCTTTCTCCGCTTATATAGAACGATTTGCCATGCTCCGGTGACTGGGAGAGCTCTACTGCATACGTGTAGTCCGCTCGAATCCCACCACTTTCATGGACGCCGCCCTCGGTCGACAAATTCTTATCCGAATCTCCATCCCGCAGTCTTTCCCAGTCGCCTTGGGCATTGACGGTTGCAAGGCTAAAGCCTGTGTCGGTCGGATTGCGGAATTTGTTTCGAGACCCTGACCCACGGCCGTGGTTGGCGGGCAGGCTGCCAAACGTGATGAGGGACTTGGGGCCGCGGCGATCCCAAGGCTTCCGCGAACTCGCCTGCGAATTATTATTATTCCGAGCGAATAGGCGACGCAACGTTGGAATAGAACTGGCTATACAGCCAATTCCTATTTCGATGTTGGAGAGAAGGGCGATATGTCCGACCCAAACTATAGGCAAGAGAGTCACAGGTCAATATTAACTCAGGCGAGGAAACTGCACGGCATCAGGATAAAGAAATACTTACATAACAAGTTATCTTCAGGTGTGAGGTAATGGTTGATGTAGAACGCGCGAATTATGGTGACGATTGATGCCCTGTTGAAAAGTCTTGGTCAAAATTGAATCGAAAGACCAAGGAGTAAAGAGAGGTTCTCACATGGACGCAAAAGACAAGAGGGCGTAGGCTGAGAGCTTCGACTTCTTGTCCATTTGAGTATTCCAAAGTATAATACCCGGCAAAACTGCGCAGGCTAGATCGGTCGCGATGGTTGATCCGGTTGCCGTATGGCTCAGCCCAATCATCAGTTCCATGGGTGAGCAATAGGCTTGGCCCGAAAGCACCAGCTCAGACTTCCAGGATGCCTCTATTGGGCGGCAGACGAGCATGTCTCCGATAAAGGTTACTAAGTACGAGGCCCAGGTGATGGCGAGCAAGACCCAAACCGCTATCCGCATTGCCATTTTCGTCCCAGCAATACGCAATATTGTGATGCAAATAGAGGACTTGATGGTGGCTAATGAGTGGACGTACACGAGGATCCAGATTGTGAAGTACTTCTTGCCTTCTTCGGCCATGAATCCGTTGAGCATGACATCGTGGGAACCGAGACCAACGAAGGCAGCGTAGCTAGATAGGGCGACTGTGGCAACGTAAACGATCTATAATGGTTCTCTTAGTATTTTATTCCGTGAATCATCGTCTAGGTTGACGGTTGTATAGTAGAGATGTTCGCTGTGATGAGGTTGCCCTACCGTTCCAAATAGCATTAAACCGTCATCCAAGCCGAAGACTCTATCTGTGAGCCGAACTGTTGTATACGGAGTTAGTGAATATCATTCATGCACACATAGTTCGGCGGCCGATCCAAGATTCCAAAGAATGTCTCGGAGTTGGTCAAATTTGGAATGTGGCTTAACGAAAAAGGTAAGTAATTGCTCTTGAAGCTACTTACTATACGTTCTTGCGCCAACGGCTAGAACTGATAAAAAGAGAAACACCAAGGACACAACAACTATCGAGAGGGAAAGACCCTCCAGAGGAACAGACTTAGCATTGGGGTCAACAGTAGCCATTTTGTCTGTGGGCATAAGAGAAAGTACAAGCGTAGGTCGAGAACAACTTCACTGGACTTTTAAAACACCTGCATTGGTGTCACAGGCATTTTATAGAAGAATATTATATACATCGACTAACTGAACAGACTCAGCTCTCGCTCCTCAAGGTCTGTGCCTATGCTCGTCGCCTTTTTCTTTTTGTCTCCCGTGTGAAGACTCGACAAACCGATTTACTATGTACCTGAAGCAGGTCAGGGAACCCCCTTCTAAAGGCTTGCATACCTAGGTGAGCCAGACCTGAAGAGTTGATAGAAATCCAAAGAAAATGACGAGGCCGTTATGTGAAAAGTGATAATCCAATGATGCCCCCCTGCGGGACTGAAGATTGCAGATGATCTAGCCCTAACAGTTTCAAACCTGGTACTCGGGATTTCCCCGAGGCGCAGAATCACGAAAGACCATTGCCTAGGATTAAACGTCCCTCGCAGGTGGTTCTACTGAGCCGTTGTGGCGTCGTGAGCCGTTTCAGCGCAATATTACTTTTTCTCCCCTCAGACCTAGGCCTGGCGAGATTATGGGCACAAAGAATTGACTAACTTTCCAGACCGCTTATGCGTGTTAAGCATCTTCTGTTGTGTATCTCCTGCTCCTTCGTCCTGGTTGTACATTGTGGGGTGTTGTGGCAGGGTGGCGTCTTAAAGAGTAAAATGAGATCTGATAATCTGTAGGTACCTTACAAATACTTCTCTTGATAATCATACTGTGTATCAGAAATCACTTTGCAAATTCGAAACGTATCATTATTTGATTCTTCTCTCAACAATGCCTTTTATCTTGCTCTTAAAGCTCGCCAACAGTGATATGAGTTGTTTGTTTCATTATAAAATGCCTGACAACTCAATTTCAACAGTCTCGCAATCTATTTCTATTGTTAGAATTGCAAACATGTGTCGATTCTAGAGGCTCAATGGAAAGTCAGTATTTGAAATAAGCGAGTTCATGTGATATTTCCCACATGCAGATGTAATTCCCGTGTGGAAATCAAGGATGGTGGCCAGACAGGTACTTTAATTGGCCAGAGTGATTATCAAGTTGGATTTCATGCAACATGAGCCCCTATTGAAGGTGGCTAGACAACCTAAGTTTGCATCGAGATTCTGTCGCTTCGCTAAATTTGCGATATCTTCGACTGATCATGTACACGCTGCATTATCACAAACCTTAGCTTCATATGCGCATCTTAGCTAGCCCCTTATTCGCAACGAAACTATTTCCTCTTCGAGTCTCCGAGACATGCTATCGCAGTGCCCCCGCAGTGGCAAAGGCTATAGGTGGCTGGATGGTGGATATTGGCGCACCTTGAGTGCCAGTAACTCGAATTTGTTAATAAGTGATAGTATTCCAGAGCTGAACAAAAACAAAAAGAGTTCGTCCACTTTAGTTTAGGTACACAGTCGCCTTGCTGGTAGTGCCGTTTCCTAGTCACCTCATTATGGCCTTTCAGGATACTGTGTTGGGCTCACCGTCTTCTCGTGAAGACGCCGCCACCATTCTGACATTTCGAAATGCCATAATTCTAGCTTGTGGTTGGGTAGTTTACCAATTGCTTCGAGCCGCATGGAACATATCTCCATTTCATCCCCTCAGCCGTATCCCCGGCCCAAAGTTAGCAGCTGCCACATACCTCCCCGAGTTTTGGTATGATGCTGTGAAATTCGGGCGATATACCAACGAAATCAAGAGAATGCACGAGATATATGGTAGATGATGCCCTACGTCTTGTTGAAGGTTTAATAGGGATGCGCCCTGAGCTAACGTCAAGTTCAGGTCCCATAGTCCGTATCAATCCACATGAAGTACATTGTAATGACGCCCAGTTCATCGACGAGATCTACGCAGTGGGCGGGCGGAAGCGTGACAAGCCGTTCCACCAAGTAAGCGGTTCAAGGTAAGATCCTATCCCCGTCATTGGGCCTTAAATTGGTAGACGGTGTAAGCTTATAGTACTTAGTATGGAAAATTCCGCCTTTGCGACCCCGGACCATGACCACCATCGCCTGCGTCGCACTCCATTGGCCAAGTTCTTCTCTAGGAACCAGATTGCACGGCTTGAGCCGCAGATTCAGCTGCTAGTCCAGCGGCTCTGCGACAAGCTGCTTGCTCAAGTCGGAAAGAACGAGCCCATTAACACTCAGATGGCCTACAGCTGCTTCACATCGGACGCTATCTCAGACTACTGCTTCGGTGAAAGCTTCGGTTTTCTCGCACAGAAATCATGGGAGCCCAATTTTCGCGAACCACTATACCAGATGCTTAAGACAGTCTATGTCTTCCGCTTTTTCCCTTTCCTTAGGCATACCGCTATAGCAAGTTCATGGTAGGGTTAAGTCTATGCGCCTAGGTATTTCGATAACTGATAATTAACGAAATGCAAGGTTCTCACACTATTTGCCCGAGGGCACTGCATTACTAGTTCGGACATTAACTGTGCGTATAAGGGTTATCAACAATCCCCAGACTGTAATTAACAAGACTAGACCGACATACCCAACCATATCAAGAAGACCGAGATCGACATGGATGCTGGCATCATCCACGAGCGCCCTACTGTTTTCGGCGAACTGCTTAATTCGGACCTCCCGTCGCAGGAGAAGGTTATTCCCCGGTTGGCGAGCGAAGCAGCTTCTGTCCTCGGCGGCGGCACCGAGACCTCGAGCTGGACCCTCTCCGTCATCACCTACCACCTGCTAAAGCAGCCCAAAATATTCTCAAAGCTAACCGCCGAACTGAGTACTGCTGTTGACGACCCACGGAGTTTGCCACCCTGGACCGCTCTCGAGCAACTGCCATACCTTGGCGCGATCATCCAAGAAGGTCTGCGACTCTCGTATGGCGTGTCTGGTCGTACAGCACGTGTCGCGCCTGAGGAGGACTTGGTGTATCGCGGCGAGTGGAGACCAGAGGACGACGAGGAAAGAAAAGTAGTTGAGTATGTAATCCCCAGGGGCTTCGCCGTCGGTATGTCAGCGGCCCTCGTGCACCACGACGAGACCTTATTTCCGGACTCGCATACATTCATACCGGAACGATGGCTCGACGAAAACATGCAGCGGAAGAAGGAGCTTGAGCGTTACCTGCTATCCTTCTCCAAGGGTAGCAGAGTGTGTCTCGGCATGAAGTAAGTTCGATTCTTTGGTTCTCCTTTAGCTGCAAACGTATCCCTGTCTTGTCTGAAACTAATTAATATCGACTCATGTGTAGCCTTGCGCTCTGCGAGCTGTATCTCGCTGTGGCTGTGCTGACATTGCGGGTGCTACCACATATGCGCTTATTTGAGACAACTGAGGAGGATGTTAGGTATGATCACGATATGTTTGTGCCTCTAACGAGAGATGAGAGCAAGGGAGTTAGGGTGGTTATCGTGTAAGGTTGTCAATTATACAATATTATCTTGAAACAGTTTTCAAGCCATCAATGATGGATAAGGGGTCAATGTAAGTCCTCTAAAGTGATACCTTGATGGGCATCTATTAAGAGCGCATTGGATGATGATGGACTTCTAAAGGAAGCACTACTCGAGTTCCGGTCTCTGAAGTATGAGTAGTATAAGTTTTGTATGTTATTTGGCAGTCAATGATATTCTCATTCATCTCTGCCGTGCACAATACAGTCGGTTCCTGCTGCGAAGCAAATATGGAATCTTGCCATTTTCCCATTATGACCCATACCTAACGCCACCCCTGAATGCCAAGCCGACAATGCGATTTTAACAGGTAACTCCCGCTCTCGTAACCTCAATGCGCTACAAGCGCACCTAGAAGCCATGCTACAGGTGCATACCACCCTCTGGGTCCTCATCCTCGTCTTCAGGCGGAATCCGACTTTGCAGTTGTCTCAAGAGCTCTTGCTCCTCTGGACCAAGTTGGCCTATTGTCCCTGTCTGGAATGTGCCGTCCTGCCACGCTGGATGTTGAGTTTCTCCACCTGTCCCGTGTCCATTCACGCCGTTTGTCAGGTTGCTAGCGGCCGTGGGGTTGTTATCTGTCTCAACAGCAGCCACTGCATCATCGGTGTCTTCAGTTTTGGCCTGGAACTCTCGCCAACTCAGCCCACGGCTTTCTACCTCAGCACGTATTAGCTCGATGCGCTCCTGCATCCGCGTGATGACGGCCTCGTTTTCTGCGATGGCATCAATGCAGTCCTGATCTGGTTGCGCGGGTGCACCCTGTTGTTCTAAGATAGGTGCTCGCCCTTCTGCGTATGGCTTCAGCTCGGCGTTTGAGTAGTCTAGGTGGGCTATCGAGTTCCGCAGCTCCAAGACTTTCAGCGCAAGAGTTTCGGCAGGTAAGTCCTTCAGAGCTTCGGCGAAGCGGGCTGGATTGATGGGTTGAGTTTCGGAAGACATGGCGATACCTATTCTCTCGAGTACTCTCGTTTTACTTGGTTGTCTTGTGGAATGCTAGTGATTACCAAGCTACCATTTTGATGGTTATGTTTTTGGAGTTGTCGTAATAAGAGAAGTTGAAGTGCTATCGATAAGAACGTTATAGTGGAGTCTTTGGAGAAGCTTGGGCCACGAAGAAGAGCTATTGCGGGGAATGCGGGGCACAGATTGAACAGATTGAAAACCGACATTCGGAGACGATGATCGTCATCCGTATCTCTCCACCTCGCCAGCTCGCCAACCATCTTGCCGTCTTGGGTAGTTGATACTTCGGCTGTTGAAGGAAATCGAAAAATGATGCGATAAGGGCCCTGCCTTTCGGCATCTCCCTGATGCTCAATTACGTACATTGCCATGTTATCTATTTCAAAGGGGTTGTCCCCATTCGAATTGGCCACTCAGAATCGCTATCCCAGCAAGATGAAGCTGTAGTGCTACATTCGGAGATCGGGGTAGCTGTTTGACTGTGAAGCTGGTTAAGGCAGACTTTTAAGTTGCTATGCTATATCTGCCAATACTCCCCGACAACTCTTAAATTTGATTTTGCCTGTATTTGATACACATAGTTATTGTTAGTGTGCCTTAAAACAACATGATGATCGTGCCGAAGCTGGCTATTATAGCTAGTGCTTTGTCGACGAGTACTCTTGCTCGCTCACTCCTCCAAGACGGCGTCCAGAAAGTACTTGAAGATGCCTCATCAGCCGATTTCAAGTGCGATATCCCGCCCGCATTAGACCCTTCGAAGGATGGACTGCCAGCTGCTCGGGATATTTTCTCCGACCACCAAGCATTGTTGCTCCAGGTCGAGAGGCATGGCACTATCGTAAAGATACCTTCCATATCCTACGATGACGGTGGAGAACCTGGCGAGGACCCTAGATGGGACGTCTTTTATGACTTGCACCGAGCTTTCGCGGCCTTGTATCCCAATGTGTAAGATATATGCTACGACATTTGGATGTTTCCTTCCGCTAACTAATGTAGCCATCTCCGAATGGCTCGCGATACGGTGAATACTTTTGGCCTAGTATATACGATTAAAGGAACGGACCCTTCGCTCAAACCCATAATGCTAACAGCGCACCAAGACGTGGTGCCTGTTGCTGATGCTTCGACTTGGAAGTATCCACCATTCTCGGCTCACTTCGATGGACAATGGCTATGGGGGCGGGGTGCTTCAGATGACAAGAACAGTCTGTCTGGTCTTATGTCTGCTCTGGAAGCGCTGCTGTCCAACCCATATTGGGTACCGAAACGATCTATAGTCCTTGCACTTGGATTCGATGAGGAATGCTCGGGCCGTCGAGGCGCTGGCCATATTGCGCAATACCTGGAAAAGCTATATGGTCCCAATTCGATGGCATTGATACTTGATGAAGGAGGAATGGGATTGCAATTACTCGGAAATGATACGTTATGTGAGCAATGTTGGGGCGTGGTTGTCTACCTATACTTCCAACTAACCACATCTTATAGATGCACTTCCTGCTGTTATGGAAAAGGGCCACGTCGATATCTGGCTGGAACTTTATGTCAATGGAGGGCATTCATCAATGCCGTTTCCGCACACTGGCATTGGCATAATGTCGGAATTTATAAACCAACTAGAATCTAACCCGTGGAAGCCCAAACTCATCAAAGGCTCGCCAATCTATAATCACTTCGTCTGCCAGGCGAGGTACTCGCCTGATGCGGCGCCAAAGATCACCAAGTTGATTCACAAGGGAGATCTGGAGACGTTGGCTGACGAGCTAGCAACGATTGACCGAGCGACCCAGTATCGCATACAGACCTCTCAGGCTGTGGACTACATCCTTGGCGGAGTGAAGATCAACGCTATGCCCGAGTACATCAAGATTGGTGTCAACCATCGTGTCGCCCCCCAGGATTCCATTTCGACAGTGAAGGCCAACATCTTAGAACAGCTCAAGCCTATTGTAAAAAAGTTTGGGTTGTCTGTCAGTGCATTTAAAGGAGAGGAACACAATCCTAAAATCAGCTTTGACGAAAATCCGGAGGATGGGGTTGCGAACCCAATGTACGAAGTGGACTACAACGGTACACTTGTGCTCTCCTCGTCCCAGCCTACATTGGTTGCCCCGATTTCACCTACCTCGGGGCCAGTTTGGGACATTTTCTCGGGGACGATCCAGCATAGTTTTGCCTTTGAGGGTGGCCAGGTAGTTCCGGTAGGAGAGCTGATGACTGGTAATACAGATACTCGCCATTATCTGAGTAAGTAATACCTATTACGACTTAAAATATCACAGGTATGACGATGGTTGCTAATTATTTGGCATTCTAGACTTGACTAGCCATATTTACCGATGGACCCCTACGCGTCAGGGACGCACTGCCGATGCTCACACCGTCAACGAGCGTATGGACATGAATGCGCACATGGAAGCTGTAAGGTTTTACTATGATCTGGTTAGGAACTTTGATGCTTCTCGAGCTGCAGCGTTGGACGAGGAAACTAATGTTGGAGAATTGTAAATTGGCGTCACCCAATTTCTTTGTAGAATGAGGAATTTCAAATAATTTTCCAAAAGTTCATAATGAGAGGCTATGTAGGTAGTCAACATGTATTTAGTGTTCCACTATGTAGTGCCGGTACCGCTGTCGAATTAAATTGCCGTGGCTCACCACCTGCCACCTGCGCTAAAACACCTGCACAATTCTATCTCAGGTGCAATGCGATAAAGATTTCCAGTCAAGAAGCCCATTGACGTATGTGGTAAGAAAACACCTCATGGACGCCGGAAGATTAAAAGAACCAACGGCATGATGGTATGATTAGTTGTACCATGCCTATTTTCCCCTTATTTTCTCCGCCGTCAAGTTTTCGCCTTGGCCTGCAGGCGATTAAAGGCAACTCCGGGAAGTTGCTGACTTTTTCAGCTGCTCGTTCGTTTTCGACGAGACATGTGCTTACAGAATCATGCTTCCAATATAGCAGCAGAGGAGTTGCAACCCCTTTCAGAAGCCTAAGAAGTAGACATTCACAGATAATCGCACCTCGTATACCCATTAGAACACTGTCTAGGTTCCGTGCAATTACACAATATACGAAACTACCCGATTCGTATGAAGACGTCGATGGACTTCCATTCCGAAAAGAGGACCTCAACCAGAGGGAGGTCAATGCGATATTTGGAGCGCATCTTCCTGCCCAACAAGCCAATAAACTTCTAAGGATATTACATGGCCGCCGGGTAGCAGGGACATTAGAGGACCCGAATCTGCAAATAAACACGGCACACTTTAGCGAGACAGATCAACTGAAGGCTCTGCAATATCTCCGTGACAATATCCCCGTCGACGAGATTATCAACGCCGGTCTGCGAGCCGAAGATGAGCTCCAGTTTTTAGAGGCGCAAGAGCGGGGAGACGAGGAAGATGTACAACGATTCGAGGAGACGGGACCGCCAGCTCCGCCTTCCGACGCAGTGGTAGAGAAAGTACCAGTCCCGACTGGACGACTTCCGATACCACCTAAAAACGAATCCCCTTACGGAGAAGGCGCGTTCGATCGAATCCGCGCTCGAAACATTGCGAAGCGCGAAGCCGAGGAGAAACGGCTAGAGGAGGAGCGGCAAAAGCGCGAGGAAGAGGAGGCCTTGGTCAACATTGGAACTCTACAGACCGAGCAGCAGCAACCGAAGGAGTTGAGTCCACGTATGAAGTTATGGACGGAACGCGCCACATCCGACCTTAAGGAACCGCCAAAAATGGAGGCCTGGGAACGACTACTTCCCTCTGTTGCGATGACTATCTTGGTTCTTGTGGGATGCGCTGCTTATGCCGTTATGTACAAGCCTCCAAGGAGATCGACAAGATTATGGCCAGATATTCCTCCAGCGGCAGCGACTTGCCTCGCTCTCGTCGGAATCAACCTAACAGTTTGGCTCTTCTGGAAAGCCGCACCGTTGTGGGGACTTCTCAACCGATACTTCATTGTCGTCGCCGCAACGCCACGACCTCTTCAGCTAGTTGGAGCAGTGTTCTCTCACCAGAATTTCAGCCATTGTGCCCTAAACATGGCAGCGCTTTGGTTCTTCGGCATCCGACTCCATGACGAGGTTGGTAGGGGCAATTTTCTTGCCCTGTACTTTGCTTCCGGTGCCCTAGGGTTTATGACTAGTCTGGCAAATCTGGTGCTCTTTAGGGGGTTGGATTGCACGACGCTCGGGGCATCAGGGGCGATCTATGGCATTATTGCCGCCTTCTTCTGGCTACACAAGTACGACGAGTTCAAGCTGTTTGGGTATCCACCCGATCCTATGTCAGGTCCGCAAGGTCTGGCTTTTATCGGCCTGATACTAGGGCTACATCTCGTTCCCCTAATTTCGAAGAAAGGTCACAATATCGACATAGCGTCACATATAGGAGGCATGCTCGCTGGCGGAGTCGGCGTAGACCTCATCAAGAAGCATATGGACGAGAAAGCGAGAATTAGGGCCGAAAGGTTGAAAACTATGGGCGCACTAGAGAAGGCTGTACAAATTAAAAAAGAACTAAGGACTTAATGACGAGTTGAGCATGAAGTTGTATACAAAAACATCACGAGCACATACATGTATATGGAAAATGGGAAGCCTGTGGTCACGAAGACGACGATTAGATACGACTTGTATAACGTCATGTGATATACCTTGCACATCAAAAGATCCCATTTCAAAATCCCGAGATACCTCTAAGGAGAGTTTGCCTAAAAAGTGACGAGCTCCGTAACCCATTTCCAGCCGGGCTGATGACCTGCGAGAGCTATACAGCGGTAGAAAGTCATCTAACACCATGTCGATGCCAGAAAATCCTGTCTTTTCAAAACCGCATCCCAGGCATCCAAGCTCTGGAAAGGAGCATCGACACGTCCATCAGGATGCCGAACCAATGCCCCTTAAATGTACCCACTACTATGCCTAGCACGGCGAAGTTCCTGTTTGTCTCGTTTCGACTAGCACAAGCCGGCCACCGGGCTTCAATAGCTTCTGAAAATTCACCATCGGTGTTGGTCATGCCCGAGGTAGCATGCAAAACCTGACATGCGATGACAAGATCGTAAGCGAACTTCATGCCCGTTCCGTTGGGCCAATCTCATAGTCGAGAACCGAATAATGCGCATCGCACAAATTAGCTATGGACTCACGCGCCGCGGACAAGAGGAGGGTCATATGAAATAGTTATGAAATATGATCTTTATATCTTGCTAGCTACGGCTCACGGCTACTTAGTATGGCTTAGGTTACCTTGCCGAGAGGAATTAGGTGAAGCCAATTCCTTAGTGTAGACAGACTTTATCCCAACTCCGCGGCACCTACGTCATTCCTTGGAGTAGGAAGGCTTGAACTTACCCTAGGTCCATGTATGTAGGGGACTATGTAGATGATGTACAGCATGCATTCGCTGAACCAACAAACAATCTCGAAATTTAAATAATATGGTGTATTCTAACATCTACGTGTAACGATACGAGATGTATCCAATCTGCCGTTGACGCGCGTTGCATAATGACATACTGAAAATAATTTCCATAGGTATCATCGCATCGGTCGAGGCTGCGAGGCCTCCCCTGTAAATACAGCTACGTATCGAAAGCTAGGCGGTCTACACATCCCTGTCTGCCTGTGTAGGTACTAGCCTGCCAGCCTGCCCCATTGCCCTAAATTAAGATGGGCTATCAGGAAAGAGCTCTGACCACTCACCGTTCGTGTAAATGAATCCTATACTCCACTTTCCTCCAATGAGACGCTGCGGCGCCTGCAGGTCTAGCTTGTTTGTAGTAGCTGCTGACAACGGGAAGCTGCTGATCGTGAGATTTTATTCCTGTTGTGCCTTTTCTAGTTCGGAATCGGCACGTTGTCTCACAATTTCACCCTTTTTTTCTTGTTCACCCCCCTTCAGTCTCGTTTCATTTCATCCAATTGTGGTTTGTTTTAGCTTGGCATAGGCTGACGCTGCGTGTAATCAATAATTACGATAGTATCGGCATATTTGAAGCTCAATTCGTTCGTTTTCTTTCGTTTCCTCGACCTTGCCTCGAGCTTTCGTGGGCTGCTCTTGGCGTACGTCTCTAAGTCCCTGTCTTTTTTGGTGATACCCTGTTTCCACGATTTCCATTGTTGTCTTATCAACGCCTCTATTATTCCCATCCTCCTAGTGCATGTAACCGAGATTCGAGTTTTGCCATTTCTTAATTGTGCGACAGATCCTTAGCTTTTCAAACAAAGCAACCTGTCGCAACCTGTCGCGTTCCGCGTTGGAGCTTCCTTTGTATCGAAAGCTTGATACTGCGGCTCAGCGCTGTCTTTCCCTGACTCGTCAGTGCCGTCAGCCACACCAACTCGAGAATTTCCTGCTTCTAGTAGAAATAATAGGTAATACCCATAAAACCGTTTCAACTAGACAAGAAGACAAGAAGCATGGCCGCTCACGAAATCCACCACGACCTCCCCGAAGAGGACCCGCACAACCCCTATGCCTCCTCTAATAGATGGAGGCATCAGGAATCGTCCGCCTTTGCCCGCGCTGCTGTCGCGCGTGATCCCCATACCTCGCATACACATACGAGGGACCTGTCCGACTACCTACATAGCACACGAATCGAGAGCGAGCACACTGATACCAATGGAGCTGCAAACTATCAACCAATTGTTATTGGTGATACTAACGGCGCACATAATGGGACTGTTGTTGACGATGGGAAGGAGGTTGTGTGTGGGCCGCTATTAAATTATCGGCGTATGGACGGTAGGACTTGGTACGGCAGCGTGTTGATTGTCACCAAGGGCGGTGGCAAGACCCTGAACTTTCAGCCTACCCTAACCGTCGGGCGCGTTGAGGTAGCCTCTGGGCAACCAGGTCTGCTACATGAGGGATCCGGGGTCAACGGTGGCGCCAATGCCATTCGGAGTAGTCATGGTACCGATGTCGCTGGCATCTGTCTCTATTCCGATCCCAGAAATACTTTCTGGCAATTCTCCCTTACTTGTGACATTAGCGAAACCGAGACGAAATGGGCGTACTCCATCGCCGACGTTCGTTACAAAAGCGCCACTAAACCCAAGACGAACTACTTCTTCATTCCCGCCATCACCGAATCGATGCGACTCATGTTTCATTCTTGCAACGGCTTCAGTGTGGGCACAGACGAAGATGCCTGGAGTGGACCGGCGCTTTGGAATGATGTGATGAGAAGCCATGCTCAAGCACCTTTCCACGTCATGCTTGGAGGTGGTGATCAAATCTACAACGATGGCATCCGAGTGAAGGGTCCCTTGCGCGAGTGGACAAATATAGGGAACCCGAAGAAGCGACGCGACTTCCCCTTTCCCGAGAGTCTGCGAGAAGCTTGTGACGATTATTACCTGGACAATTATATCCGATGGTACTCAACCGAACCATTCGCAGCCGCCAACGGCCAAATACCGCAGCTGAACATATGGGATGACCACGATATCATTGACGGCTTCGGGTCGTATGTCAACGAGTTCATGAAGTGCGATGTCTTCCGAGGCATTGGCGGCACTGCTCACAAGTACTACATGCTTTTCCAGCACCATCTAGCACCACCCGCTTCGACTTACACATCGGATGTGCCCGCCACGAAGGAAGCCGGGCCAGCAACAGATCCGAAGCAGCTTGCAGATACATTCGTTAGACAGCAAGCATTCGATTCATCCTATATCATGGGTAGCAAACCTGGGCCGTACGTTGCCGAGCACTCGATGAACATGTTTAGCAAACTCGGCTCCAGAATTGCATTCTTGGGTATTGACGCCCGCACCGAGCGTACACGGCACCAAGTCAATTACCCCGAGACGTACGACCTCATCTTCGGTCGGTTAAGGGATGAACTTGGCGCAGCTGCGGCTGCTGGCCAACCCTTCAGGCACCTAATTCTCCTATTGGGTATCCCTATTGCTTATCCGGTAAGACATCTACGCGTTGTAATATTATTGCAGTTGACTAATAGCATTAGCGACTCACTTGGCTTGAGAACGTGTTCAGTAGTCCCTTGATTGCACCCGTCAAATTCCTAAACCGAAGATTTGGATTCGGTAAGTTGATGTTGATACTAAATCAGCTTTGGTGATAATTCCTTACGATTTAAATAGGCGGAGGAGTCTTCAACCACTTCGATGGTAGTGTAGATCTACTTGATGATTTGGACGACCACTATACGGCTAGAACTCATAAGAAAGAGCGAAATGCTCTAGTCAAGCGATTCCAGTCTATCTGTGCGGAGTTCTCGATTCGACTCACCATCCTTGGAGGTGATGTCCATTTAGCTGCCCTTGGACGGTTTTATTCCAACCCGAACCTACATATTCCTGTCGAGGCGGATCACCGTTACGTTGTCAACGTGGTCTCTTCCGCGATAGTCAATAAACCGCCGCCCGCTGCGATTGCCAACCTCTTAGCAAGTCGTAACAAAATTCATCACCTGGATGCGGACACAGATGAGACACTCATGGCCCTCTTCGATAAAGACCCGGGAAATACTAATAAGACGCGTTCGTCCAACAATGTCACCATGCCCAGCCGAAATTATGCCATCATCACAGAGAACTCGCCTAACAACCACTTCACCGCTACTAATGGCCATGGAGAAGTAGCGGATATTGACCCATCAGAGAATCAATTTGATGGCAAGGATGGGCACTCGTTCCTGTCTCAGGGCGAATTCGGTGCGGGTACCAAACACAAATCAGCCGCCTACGAGACGCATGGCAAGAGTAGCGACGGTGCACTTGATGTGTGCATCCGGGTGGAGATCGACCAGCACGACAAGGAAGGCAAGACTGAGCCGTACGGTCTGACGATCCCGGTTCTCAACTACGAGCCTGGAAAGTTCGGCAGCAATGCGCATACACACCACCTTCGTCATCACCGAAGCCGACCGGAAACAGCTGGGGCCTTAAGCACCGTTCCCAGCACGGCCCCTTCGATGCCAGTCTCAGCACCGGAAGCTGGCCGTTAGAGCTTAGCCAGGCTGTGTTAGGATTGATTGGATTGATTGGTGCGCATGGATGTGTTACGTTATAGTGTGCAGCCGAGTCGAAGAGCGGATACTCGTGTGTTATGTCGACCAGTGGAGCCGCGATCCTCTATGCCGTAGGTCATCGGTTCTCCGGATCCTGCAAAAGGGGGATGCCTATGAGAGAAAGAAAAAAGATAATACCCCTAAATTGAGGATGTCTGAACTTGATTAGTTCTCTGGGTCCTCTTTCACAATTCTGTATGTTAATACTCTGTCGCTGATGATTATCTCGGCAGCTTGTTTCAATACCAAAAGAGTCGATGTTCTGTTTTTCGCATTGCTTCCTCGTCCCACGATCCAAGGGATCTGCGTGCATCTAGATCTTGGGCCTCCACAAAATCTACCAGTCGATGGGAGAAGTTAGTTATAATGGAAGTCGAGCTACGAGCTAGAGGCACCAGGCGGCTCAGAAGCTCATGCCGAATTCGGCTTGCCCACAACTAATGTCGAGTTTCTGATTGGTCTTGACCGTTCAATTGGGACTTGAACTCTTTGCCCCGCAAAGTCGTTTGGGTTATGCCGTAACAAAGCGAGCGCATACCTCATTATCATCGGAGTTGCAACGCCGATAGAGCTTCCACTGGTTCAATACATAAATGAGTACCCAGGCTGCCAGGTAGGTAGCTACGTCGGCAGGGTGCATACCTAATATTCTCAATAATAGCTCATTATACCTTCTCGACATTCCAAGATACCCATCGAGATACCCATTGACTGCACCCCTAGGATTGTCTCGTTTTAGCTGTGCATCAATTGGTACTCCTACTAGTTAATTAAGCCGAGCAGGTAAAGAAATTCTCGACATGGCGTCAACACCGAGGAGCTATGGCCTTGCGAGGGCGTTGCAATCTAGCACAAATATATCATCCAGAGCCTGTTCGAGATGTCTTCCGAGTCTTCGGTCGCCGATAAATGCGAGGACACTGAGCACGACAAGTGCCAGGACGTCGTTGGCCGCATTTAAGATACCCAAAGTAACCAACGAGCCTAACGTAAGTTGACCAACCTTGGTTCCTGAATATGAAATATTTGAAAGTCCAGTTTCTAATAGCAATACATAGCACCACTTCGCGAAGGGCTCGGCACAAAGAGAAGGTCTACTGTCTACAGTCGCGGCCCAGCAGAAGAAAGGCACATTAGAAATTCCGTTAGTAATAGGAGGCAAAGAGGTAGGCTTAGTTCTAATACTAATCAGCATTTGCGCTCAATGATTAACCCATGTCGTAGGTCAAAACGTCGCAAAAGTCTACACAATACAACCCTTCCGACCATGCCACTGCCATAGCAAACTATTCCCTAGCCAGTCCCTCCGACGTCAACAAGGCCATCGAGGCCGCGCTAGCCGCAAAGCCGGCATGGGAGTCGCTCCCATTCGCCGACAGGGCGGCCGTCTTCCTCAAGGCCGCTGATCTCATCTCCACCAAGTATCGATATGAAATCATGACCACTACGATGCTCGGTCAGGGCAAGAACGCATGGCAGGCCGAGATCGATTCTGCAGCAGAGCTATGCGACTTCTTTCGTTTCAACGTCCAATATGCTGAGGAGCTTTATGCCCAACAGCCCGCTCACAACTCGGCCGGCGTGTGGAATCGTACGGAATACCGACCTCTAGAGGGGTTCGTATACGCGGTCAGCCCCTTTAACTTCACTGCTATCGGAGGCAATTTGGCTGGAACTCCTGCGCTGCTGGGTAACGTGGTGATCTGGAAGCCTTCCGACTCTGCTGTTGCGGCGGGCCATTTGCTACACAAGATTCTACTCGAGGCGGGCCTACCAGAGAACGTGATTCAGTTTGTGCCCGGAAACCCCGAGGAGGTGACCAAGACCGTGCTTGCGCATAAGCAGTTTGCTGCACTACACTATACTGGCAGCACGGCCGTGTTCCGTAAGCTATACGGCCAGATAGGGCAAGGCATAGCCGAAAGCCGGTACGTAGGGTACCCGCGCATCGTCGGCGAGACTGGTGGCAAGAACTTCCACCTCGTCCACCCATCCGCCGACATCCAGAACGCCGTCGTCCACACCGTGCGCGGCGCCTTCGAGTACTCGGGGCAGAAGTGCAGCGCCACGAGCCGCGTGTACGTGGCCAAGTCGATCTGGCCGGAGTTCAAGGAGAAGCTCGTCAAGGAGACCAACGCCCTCAAGGTCGGCGCCGCCTGGGATCCGAAGACCTTCATCGGCCCCGTGATCCACGAACCGAGCTTCAAGAAGCTAAGCGACGTGATCGAGGACGCCAAGAACGACTCGGAGCTCGAGCTCCTCGCCGGCGGCAAGTACGACGGGTCCAAGGGCTACTTCATCCACCCGACCGTCTACCAGACGACGAACCCGGCGCACAAGCTGCTCTCGACCGAGCTCTTCGGACCCGTACTGACTGTGTACGTGTACGACGACACGACAGGCGACGCTGACAAGGCGTTCCGGGACGCGTGCGCGCTGGTGGACGGCACGAGCGAGTACGGGCTCACGGGGGGCGTGTTCGCGACGGACAGGCAGGCGATCCGGACGGCCGAGGACGCGCTGCGCAACGCCGCAGGCAACTTCTACGTCAACTGCAAGAGCACGGGCGCGGTGGTCGGGCAGCAGCCGTTCGGCGGCGCGCGCGCCAGCGGCACCAACGACAAGGCCGGCAGCATCAACATCGTCAGCCGCTTCGTCAGCCCCCGGAGCATCAAGGAGGAGTTCTTGCCCAGCGACACCGTGGAGTATCCTAGCAACGAATTCTGAAAGGGGGCTGAATAAGGGGTAGGTGGCAGGTATGGCAATTTGAGAAAATTGGAGGCGTGGGGTGGGTAGTGAGGGAGGGATCTGGATGGTTTGGAAGGCTGGTAGTCGAAGGGTTCAAAAAGAAATTGAATTTCCTGGCCATGTTAGGTGTGCGTTCTGCAAAGGGCGCGTTTGATGCTAAGCATCAGTGTACAGCTTGACGTGCACAATGAGAATAATTATTTTACTGTCTTGAAGCAGTTGCTCGCATGGGAACGTGATGTTGAAGTATGATGAAGACTCAGACCAGAGTAGGACTTGTAGAGGGGGCACCACCCAGATACCTAATAGTCCCTTGAGAAGACTAAGTGGAGTATAACGACTTAGCATCCCGTTTACTGGGTTGAGGTTTGTGTATTTAGATACCCTAGCCTACACCGGACTGGTTAAGAGATGTACGTATACTTCGAGTAAAGGTTTACATGAAAGTAATAAACGGGGATTAACTAGTAGATATAATGTTCACAATTATAACTAGCAGTCAATAAGGGGTCTGGATGTGAGTAGCCAACAAAAAAAAAGAGGCAAAAAAATGATACCATTGCGGGGGTTCGAACCCCGGTCTCCAGGGAATTCAATGCGTATGTTGAAAACCTGGCATCCTAACCACTGGACGACAATGGTTGTTCGTTCGTTGAATTACTACGTTGCTACTATTGTTCATAAGGCATGCGGTATGGTACGTATGTCGTCACTGCCCACTGCACGTTCAATGTGGGAAGGTGCATCTTGACTGCGTCAAACATGCTCTTTCTTTATGATTTACTTGTTACATAATTCAGTGTTCATTTTCGAAACACAGTACGAGTTTCTAAATACATTATACCGCAAGATTAGGTACTTGGCTAGGTAGGTAGGTAGTTTCTCCCTAAATACTCCCAAGTTAATCATCTTTATTAAATATAAGTTCATTTAAACACAGCCATTTAGGAATAACTCGAATCATAGACCTCGTATTATCTTTTGCAATTAAACCAACTGTTCGAAAATACCAGTTCTTACAACTGGTCTTATGCTTAGTTCATCTAAGGGGTAACTAGAGGGTGCAACGCAACAGCTGGCCACTGGCGTGACACAACAGCGTGTCTGTG
Source organism: Hypoxylon fuscum (assembly GCA_022578945.1). Taxonomy (NCBI): domain Eukaryota; kingdom Fungi; phylum Ascomycota; class Sordariomycetes; order Xylariales; family Hypoxylaceae; genus Hypoxylon; species Hypoxylon fuscum. The sequence goes on along the minus strand of MU399838.1, from coordinate 183,034 downwards.
TTACGCAGCACGCAAACAGAGACTTTACTATTATGTACGTAGCTAATAGTTGTGTTTGATGTTTGGTGTCGTACATTTCGTATCATTAGACGGTCAGTCTATTGATGCTCTCATTGCCCTTGCGTCCAGCATAGCATAATTACTGCACTTAGCATTTAAGACCTCAATGACAAACATTTTGATTGACAAGAAACAATCCCCTCGACCTTTTCGTATTTGAGACCATATTGTGTCTGATACCGAGCGTTCAATACCGAGGCGTAAAGTTAAATTTCGAAAAAGACATTTGTCTTAGTACGTTAACCCACCGACGAAAACATGATACTAAGGTAAACATCTGTCTAGTACTACATGCCATGAAGAGGAAGACGATAAACTGGTTGCCTAATGCTATCTGTAGACTATTACTACTACCTGGACTAGATCATCTAGCTTTGAAACCATGGCCCAGCAGGCTCCGGGGAAGGAAATCAGGGGTATCACTTGATTTACGAAAATGAAGCATGGTTGTTGGATTTCTTGAACTTATAAACCATTCGTATCTTCCTTCGTCGAACTCAACGCTATCGAGTTATTTTTTTTAATGCCTTACTTAAACTGGATTTTAATGCAACAAGGGAGCCATATTGTAGGATATTGTCCCTATCTAATGGGATATACCAACTGGATGAAGCAGATAAGATATGCGAACCACAAATTAGTCACCAGGCCGATGATAACGAACCCAAGACCACCCAGAAGCAACGTATATGAGTGATAGGGGCAGAGAGGCATCTAAGAAGCTATTTGTCCTTCTATCTAGCTTTCTTCAGCCCGATGACTCTATTGCTTAAAGTGAAACGAGGTGCAGTGCTAAAGAACCCAGTTGAGAATATTGGTGTACTGGACATGCCTCACAAGGTCTCTAAGGGTTATTAAGCAGTAGTGGCAATGCGTCATTAGATGTTGCATACTTCATATTGTTTACTTCTAAGCTTCATTCCTTTTCTATCTGAGCCTATCAGTACCGATACCTTCGGACTTAAGTTCTATCCTTACTAATTCCTAAGCGTTGACGAACATAAATATTAAAGAAAGGAAAGCACTAAATCATTCGTCAAAAACTAACAGGGCTTATGGAATTTGCTGTCTATATCCGATAAGAAAACACCGAATTTCACTATTATTTTAATAATGGAATAGTTATTGGCTATCTCACTCTATTTCAGGTTTCCTGTTGACAACTGAAGTCGTACAAACTACCTAAACAACCTAGGTACCTAGAACTTGTTGATTCCATCGTTCACAACGTTGTTAATCATCGGGTCAGCACCGCCAGGAATACCCCTTTTCTAGGCCTCTTAATCAACCACTGGAAAACCCGCAATTAGTAAATCGTATACCGGAGAGCATTATATAAAACATACTGGAGTCGACCATAGTGTCTTTGGTGTTGTTTTTGCCGCCGGATTGGCCAGGCTGTTGGGCGTTCTGGTTGGCCGAACTACACAATGGTATGTTAGTTATTCTGCTTAGACTTGAGCCTGAGGGCCTCTTGAAAAATAGAAGTTCGTACGCTTGGCCGGTCATGGCATCTTTCGCTTTCTTGAGTTTATCCATGTTGTACTTGTTACTGTTCTGGACTTGAATTGTATGTGTGGTGATGGCTGGCTTAGAAAGTTGACAAAATTGTAAATCAATACGCCTACTGAACCACCTTAAATATACCTGTGGCTAGGTGACTAAACTGCACTATGGAATCTAAATAGCATTCATTCAGGCATCTTGATGTCCATGATGTCTATAATATGCACCCCCATGCACCCTAGCTGCCCGCATACTTACCTAGCCAATGTTCGAATATCTAACACGTCCTTATGTCACAGTCGGAATGCATGAAGCGGCACCGGAAATTTACAAGTGCAGATTACACCTTGATTTAGATTAGATCATATTTAAGTAAATTTATCAAATTTCGGATCTAGGAGTATTAACACTTCTATCAACCTTGCAGAATCAAAAGGGAGCGCAAGGCGGGGGCATAAGTTTAATGGACGTTCCACTTAACGATAAAGGCAGCGGGAAGAGAGCTACGCAACCTTACAGAATAACGTCAAAATCATTTTCCAACGTGCTAATTCAATATCTACACGGTATCCACCTTTTCAAGCATCAGCGTCTGGTGATTGGCTGTCAAATGTGGCTTATGTGGCTACGTGGCTAATGAAAGTACAGTGTTAATACCGTATTAGTATTAAATTGGCACGTAGGAAAATGTTTCTGACGCGATTCTGCCTTAACAGAATAAAGTGGCCAGGCCACATATCAAGCTTTTTAGAGTGTAGATTAGGTTCTTCCTCGTGCTGATTTGACAAGGATGACATGAACTTCCGTTAGACGTTTGGTTATGGGATCTACCATGAAGGGCCTATCAAACGGCAAACCGGCAGTGATTTCTTAGTCTTTAGCTTCATGTAGTTAATCGAGTTATCGTAAAATCCCTCATATCGATGATTAAAAAAAATCATACCAATATTACCTATCATAGTTACGAAAAGTAAATGTTTAGTTGTGGTTTATAAGAAATATAAAAAAGCAAAAGAAAAAGACATGCATGAACGGGGAGTCGAACCCCGAGCTCAACCTTGGAAGGGTTGAATGTTACCGCTACACCATTCATGCTTACGTGGAATGAGTTTTTCGGGCTTCAATAAGGTACATGTACTTTGCAAGACTGTATTGGCCAATCAAGAGCGCTCTGGGCATGCAACAAAGGCGGTCGGAATCAGCAGAACGCGGGGGGTAATAGAGGGCAACTTCTTTTCCTACCTACCAGTCTACCTGGTTTCTTTAAATAATCGAAGCCAACGGAGCAGGTCAAGACAACGACGATATAAGAAAACAATAATCTATTATAAAATAAGAAAAGGCCACCCTGGTTTATGTACCTACATAGGGATAGGGTCCCGAGGTCCTCTGGGTAACATGGATATTTTCCTGCTCGGGTCATATTAGTATCAATCATCCGAGTTCCACTGCAAAAGGCCGCGGTGCAGCAAATGGCTAGTGGGATAGATAAGACATCCATCAAATCTTGGCGCCGGAGAATGAGGCATGTAGACGCTCAGAGGTCTCAAGATTTTGCATCGTTTCAAATCTATGAAGCAGTTATCGTTAAGTGATTTGATATATTGGGCTGTCTTCTATCATTGAAGCGTTTGGTCTTGGTCATGGATCGCCGTCCAGTTGTGGCCATCGCGGGCCTAGCCTGCGAGACTTCGACTTTTACACCATCAAGAACGCTCGCACCAGCATTTCAACCTCGACGTGCGACAGAGATAATAGAGAAATACCCGTTCATCCAGCCCGGGACTCCACTAGGAGATGCCGTGGAATGGCATGGTGCACTGATTGGCCATGCTTTGCCAGGTGGTGTTGTGACCAGGGATGCCTTCGAATCTCTCTCTGCAGAAATCGTCAGCCGTCTTACCGAGATAGCGGCGTCGACGAAACTCGATGGGCTTTGGTTTGATATACACGGCGCCATGTGCGTTGAGGGCCTCGATGACGTGGAATATGAACTTCTGAGACGTTGCCGCGAAGTCATTGGACCGGATGTCTTGGTGTCAGCATCCATGGATTTGCACGGTAACGTCTCGCGCGAGCTGGCGCACCAGACGGATTTAATTACGTGTTACCGCACAGCGCCGCATGTGGACGTCGTAGAGACGAGAGAGCGCGCTTGTCGAAACTTGTACCAACTGCTTCAGCGGCAAGCGGACAAGGAAGCCGCAAGACCGTTCAAGGCTTGGGTACCGATCCCGATCCTACTTCCGGGTGAGCAGACCTCGACAAGAGACGAACCGGCCGCCCATATTTACGCTGCTGTCCCTGGCGTTGAAGCTGCGGAAGGAGTTTTAGATGCAGCAATCTGGGTGGGTTACGCTTGGGCCGACGAGCCCAGAAACCGAGCTGTGGTTGTGGTCACTGGCTGGGATAAAAAGGCTGTTGTCCAAGGCGCCGAAAAATTAGCGCGCTTATTTTGGAGCTCGCACAAGGACTTCAAATTCGTAGCGCCTACTGGCTCTTTCGAAGAATGCCTCAATGCAGCAATAACATCTGAAAAACACCCGTACTTCATCTCGGATTCTGGCGACAATCCTACCGCGGGAGGTTCTGGAGATGTGACCTGGGGTCTTACGGAACTACTTGCGCGCCCAGAGTTCAAGTCGGAATCGGGTCCAACGGTCATTTATGCTAGCGTTCCGGGACCTGAAGCGGTCCAAAAGGCGATTGATGCAGGCATTGGAGCAACTGTAACGGTGACTGCCGGGGCGGAAGTAGATGATATTCATGCTGGACCGATCACTATGACAGGTCGAGTTCATTCAATAAAGCATGGCGATAGACACGCAGAAATCGAAATTGTGTTGCAGGTTGGTAGCGTTTTCGCGATTCTGACGAAACTGCGCAAGCCTTACCACCACGAGAGCGACTTCACGGAACTCAACCTTGCGCCTCGCTCTGCAGACATCGTCATTGTCAAGATTGGTTATCTAGAACCGGAACTGTACGACATGGCCAAAGACTGGATGCTAGGACTCACGCCCGGCGGTGTTGACCAAGACTTGGAGAGGCTTGGTCATAAACGGATCAGACGCCCGATGTGGCCCTTCGATCGGACATTTGAAGAACCCAATCTTTCTGCGAGATTGATTCCAATGTCTAACGAGCCATTATCGGGAATCGATGAATAGAGCTTGCAACTATGATGCAGTGATTGAAGCTTAAGGATGCATATTTTGATTCATTACACGTGTCGACTCTTCGGACATAATGCTAGGTCCTTCGGACATCCGTAGTTGTTTTAACGATTGGGTACAGGTGGTCTGTCAGTGCTCAGACTACAGCGGGCGCGACAAGGCCTTAATTTAAGTCGGCATTATTTTCCCTACCAGTCAACCCGATGAGGTAGCCATCTCACGCCGCCCGCCTCATATCGTGATGAATATTTTCAAAACGTCGCTCTGCTCAAACTTAAAATCTGCTATCTCTCAAAAGAGAAAATTCAATGAGTCTATTCCGGTAGCTATTTCTAGCATAGCTGCCGGGCGACACACTAGCAATCGACGTCGTTCTCTCAATACGGCCGAAAAAACTACCTGGACGTGCCGTAGGGTTCGGGGAATCAGCAGGCCTTTAAGCGCTGGGTCGCATTCTTCAGGCCCCGGGCTTCAGGTACACCGCTACGGCTCAGACCTGGCCCGGCGTATCGCGATATTTGTGAATAATTCCACTCGTCTGGTTATGTAGGAGCTTCAAGGGTGGCCATGCTTTCGGCCCCCAAGTCACTAGATCAAGCCAAGATTCTTGATTAACTGGTTTGTTGCTTGGCTGCTCGACTCATCAACGGCCCTGAATTTTGGAGAAACAACATGCTGTCATATTGCATTGCGCATATTACCTACCTGTTTGGTCATTTAATGGATTCTAGTTTGGACAGATAACAACCAAGGCCAGTTTTCAGACAACCCGACCGTCCCAGAACCTTTTTAATCACTGTTTCCGGGCAGTTGAACAAGTAGAGCATCTCACTAGTTACCTACATAGGACGAGACTAGAACAAACACTATTGAGATATCCTGCTTGACCATCTACGCCGTCATGCTCAACAACATAGAGAAACTGTCAATTCATTGAATTGATCATATTCTATTTCCCGCTTTGCGATCTTACTAATATTCTTACTAATATAGGTGGCCACTGATCAACGTTTCGAGCGTCTAGGTCTGATCAGGCAGGCCTGAAAACGCAAGATAGGACCTGAAAATGCTGTGTCAGGCGTCGGCGACCATCAAGCTACCATTACAAGTTCATGTATCACACACGAGGACAAATCTCTATTCCCAACCAGCGGGGTCTAACTTGAGACTTACGGCTCACCTAGATGAACCGCACGAGACATCGGAACCTGAGGACTATGATGTTGTTCTTACCGACAGCTCTTCCCCAGGCCATAGCGGGAAAGCCGAGAGCCGCAGTTCTAGCACCGGCCTAGATCAATATGCTATGACGGCCGACGGGTCTTCGATTTCATTAAAGAAATACGCCACCGGATCTGAGCAACTGGGGATAATTACCCGTAACCATGATCTAAATCCACCGTCATCTGCGTATGTGCGTTTGACTATCCCGCAGTATAAAAAGAGAGATTCAAGGGCAGATGGGCATTATTCTAAGAAACCGGCATCTAGCACCGCCATCCAGTCTGCGGAATCAGTGCTATGCAATAGGAATCCTACGCGTCACCATCTTCAGCCGGAGATATGGGAGCGTTACAAGGAAGTAATACAAGATGTATACATTGACCAAAACAAATCCCTGCATGAACTGATGCAAGTTATGCACGAGAAGGGCTTTAAAGCAACGTTAGTATACTAGTGAACAGTCTACATATCAGGTCACGTACTGAATTGCTCACAGTCCTCGTATGTACAAAGCAAAGCTCTCGCAATGGGGGTTCGTGAAGAATAACAAGAAGAAGGATGTGGCAATGATGCTGCGATTGCAGCGCGAGCGAGGCGCTGTAGGCAAGCCTACTGCCTTTAATCGCCATGGAAGGTCGGTTGACATTGAAGCCTACATGAAGCGGAAGGGCATTTCAAGTGTTGACCTTGTTGCGCCTGTCGTCGATGCCAACTTGCCTGGCTACCTACGGGCGCTCACACCTCCACCAGCTGAGCCTCAACACATGACCCTGCCGTCTCACCTCCACGCTCAAGAAATTCTTGTTTCATCCTTTAAGGATCTTACTCTGAGTTGGCGGGACTCGATAGTTTCTCCTATATCTTTCGAGGAGAATTTTAATCTTTATTTTGACGGTGAACTTTGTGAGGCTACAAGAGACTTTAGCAGAGCATGTTGGTTCTTCTCTAGGGGCCACTACTCGCTCGGTGCCCTGCTCAGTCAGCGCGCCTTCTCTTCCCTGCATCTTCTTATCAAATCACCCTCTGCTCTTGGCTTATTCGACTTATTAATAGCTAGTGTGATATCTCCCGACTATGGACTCGGCAAGGAACTGTGGAAATACCTCGCTGGGTACGCGGAAGCGACCTTGGGATCATCAAGTACATTCTGCCGGCTATTCACAGCGCTAGACGAGGTGTTTCGCAGCAACACGTTAGAGGCCGGAGTAGACTTCATTTTTAGCTGCATGGAGAGTATACTTGGAATGCTGCTCGAGACGAATGGCCTTGCGCAGACTATTGCACCTTCCATGACCTTTTTCTTGTTGGGTGACCTTATTCTCTTCAACTCGACAAGGTCCAATTTACCATATCTGCAGAGGGCGGTGGCTTCTGTTTCGGCAATGCTGTCTTCAAAAAGCGACCGCCATACGTCAAGTCTCATTCGATTCATCGGACCGGCAGCCTATCTATGGCAAAACGGACCACATGACGAACACTCCGCGGAACTGGCTTACACTTCACTCCAACTTGTGGATGAAGTATCCAATCGGTACGACTGGACGTACTCGGTTTCGTGGCGTGTCATCGCTCAATTCCACCGAGGTCGATGTGGTGCAGAGGACTCCTTGATGAAGGATAATCCTCGACATGCGCTGGCTCGGTACGCACTTGGGAGGGCTATTGATTCTGCCCTTGCTGGGCGCGGTTTCGGCGATTCCCAGATTTTCGAAAACATGCAGACACTTGAGACCTGGCACCGCGAGGCCGGGGATATCGCTCAGGAGCTTGCGGTCCGACAGCGACGCGAGAAAGGCTTGCAGGATTACTTTGAGGTACTGCAGCGAAGTTGCGGGATGGATTTACCCAGAACCCCTTGCTCACAATAAAAATACTCAGCTGCGAGCCAATTGAATATTTAACAAAGGTAATCATTTTTCTTATTTGCGGTAGCGAAGACTCAATCGTAGCCTCTAGCTTCATGTGCTCAAGTCGGAATATCTAGAATGAGAGGTAGTATGGTAGATACTTGTATCTATTAGACGCAGATTAAATTATACGGATATCTAATCATCATACCTGGCTGTGCTAATCTTCTCTTATTGAGGAATGAGATACTAACGCCAGAACACCTCCAACCCATGTATGTATATCATAGCATATGCAGCCGGTCACCATAAGGGTCCCCAAGAGTAAGTATAATTAAGGGAATGCGTGGGACTGCTACGCTGAGATTGCACCGACCTTCTCATCCCACCAGCTCTTCCAATCGAGAATCTTCTTTCCCGTCCGCGCCTCCTCGGCGGCGAACACCATGGCATGACTTCTAATGATCTCCTCGAGGCTGCAGCCGATGAACTCCCGCTGGGCGCGGGGCGCGGGCCAGCCATGGTTCTTGACGCGGTCGACGGCTAATATAAACTGTCGCGTGATGCCGTGATCGCCGCCGCCATGGCCTAGACTCTCCAGCTTCGGGTGGTAAGACTGCTGCGTTCCGGTCCGGAAGTCTTCCACCGTGATTGTCCGCGAGTCGGCGTAGATCTCGCCTGTAGTTCCGTACACGTACGTGAAGCGGTGGCACTGCCGTTTCGTTTGAGCTATCATGTGGAAGGTCGCCTGCTTGGCGCCTCGGTTTCCTACGGAGTCTTTGTAGGCGTGCTGCGCGGAGGGTAGTGGGTCCTCATCCCATCGTATGGTGACTACCTGCTCATCACACACATCGTTGTCGGACTCGAACACACACCGCCCAAACCAGTTCCGCGCATCGATCTCTGATTGGGGAGTCGATGCATCGTAGTCCTCGGCCAGTCGCCGTAGTAGCTCAGGTCGCGCTTGCTCGATATCACCTCCGAAGCTCTCGATATCCGGTAACACTACACTCATAGGCCATCGTGTGTTGCCCGTTTCGAGCCCCTGATGCCGCTTACTCTCGTATACCCGCTTGCTCGAGTACATGCACTCAGGCTCGGCGGGGCAGCTTAGACAATTCGTCGCAGCACCTGCGGCTTTCGGCTTTCGGCTCCGCCGGAAGAACTGCAATGACCCCGTAGACATAATCTCGGAAGGGATGTGTGGGGGTTCAGAAGAGGAAGGTGATTCGGGCGAACATAGCAACCACAGGATGATGTCCATATCGTGGCAGCTCTTGGTTAACAACGAGGGCGCAGTGGCCGACTCTTTGCGCCAATTTCCGCGCACATATGAATGTGCGAAATGCCAGAAGCCCACGGGCTCTGTATGCACAATGCTCAGCACCTCGCCGATGGCACGGTCCTCAAGCAACAGTTTCCGTAGCATGATGTTGTGCGGCGAGTAACGAAGCACATGGCCAACCGAGAAGACTTTGGAGCTTTGCAGGGGAGCCATCGCTCGGTACATGTCGACGCAGTCAGCCAGCGTCGTCGCAAGCGGCTTCTCGCACATGATGTGTAGGTTGAGCGGGGCGAGGGCCATTACGACCTCATGGTGCATCTCGTCGCGGACACACACAAAAGCAGCGTCGACGCCTTCAGGCACGTCGGGATCACCGGCGGCCTCGCGCTCACGGCGCTGAATTTCCCAGGCCACGAAGTCGCGCCAGTCCGCGAAACTTGAGCCCTTGGGTGGTGGCCGGTTGTGATCGGTCCAGATGAAGGTGCGCACATATTCGTTGCGCTTGTAGTCATCCGGCTCGCAAACTGTGACCACCACACCATTGCTCGACTGGAGGGTGCAACGACCGTAAACACGGCCCCGTGATCCTGCCCCGATGATGAGCACCCGTGGTGGCTTCGCAGACATGGGTGGTGGCGTCGGCGGCCTGACCTCGGTCCCTGCCGGCTCATTCTCAAGGTCTGCTGGGCCCTCGTCCTGGATATTATGCGGCGCCATGGTGGAAGTGAGGTCTATATGGAGTGGGGATGGACACAAGTCAGGTTTTGATGGTTGAATAGTGAGGCTTTCATCCACCTGAGTATCTACATAGGTTGGGTAGCTCTACCTACCTAAGTATCTAGCTAGCAAGATATGGACCAGATAAGACGATATTTCACCTGACAACGGCAACGAAAAGAGCCCTATTTATTTCCGCCTTTGAATAAACAGATGCGGAGCTCATACCCGGTGGCTTTTAAATTTCCACGAGAGTTGCAGACACGAGAAAAGGAGAGACGGAAGTGGTGTGTTGTTTCAGTGAGGTACTAACAACGAGGTACTCCGGCTATCAATTACGTAGATCTCGGCGACCTATCGGGCGATAAATGATTTGGTACTACCGCGCTCTCAGTGGCTACCCTAATGTGGAACCTCCGCAGTTGGGGGCCGAGCGGGCGCTGAGGAGAAGCTACCTACCTGCCTACATCCGACGGGACTGGACTCTCAGCTCGATCCCTATGATTGGGTTCGCGATCCGATGTACAGGGAACCCTTTTGCTTTCTTGAAAAATTTATAGACAAAGAATATGGAAGAGGGTGGCAAGGCAACGGCAGCAATAGGATAGCTTTAGTAATCAACAATGCTAGTGATTTTCAAAATATGTAGCTCTGGGATAGTAGATCTGCTTAGGTGCGATTAAACGAATACATTACTCCCTGTCCGTGCAAAGCAAATTCATGCGCACTTTACTGAGATGTACACATCTACGATTACATTGCGTAGATTACGATTATAGAGTAATCCGCGTCTAGCTACTTAGTAAAGCAAAATAATAATTTGCACAATGGTTTCATCATCGAAATTTGAAGCTTTTAAGAGTAACTGTGCTGTCGTTAAATGTAATAGCACCATTTCTCGAAACATTAGGACACAGTACATCTCAGTAAAAGCACGGACAATAGGAAGGGTGAATTGCGGACAAACTCGTCCACTAATTAGCTCATTTGGTAACCGGTTATAAGCATTTCATGTATATATTTTGGTTAATGGGCGTGTAACTCAGTGGTAGAGTGCTCGCTTTGCATTTCTCTAATGTCTGCGAGAAGCCCAGGGTTCGACTCCCTGCTCGTCCAATGTTTTTGGTTATTTAGTTAATTTTATAAAAATTTATAATACTTTTTTCTTCTATTAGATTTAATGCGCATATTTCCAATTGCCATTAAATAAGTGAACTTTTAACTAAATAATTGCATTTATTTTCCAAAAGGTGGGGGCGAGATTTAGGGGGTTCTCTTACAAATGTGCAAATCAGCCATGGATCCCGCGGGCCTAATAGACCATAACATCGTAGCTGGTAGGTAGAGTCAATGCGATTTATTTCCCCTCACTGGTTTTTTTTTCTCTCGCTAAGAGGTTGCAGCTCTTCCAGATGTCGCAAAGATCCTCGAGACGAAATACCATGGAGAGTCGGCGTGGGCGAGAGCGACTAGGGTTAGAGTGCTACACAAAGATGGAAGAGAGGAAGACTACTTCATGAAGGTTTCGGTTGGTCACCATGGTCGTGAGGCACTCAAAGGCGAATTCGAGTCCACGTCGGCCATCTATAGCATCACTCCCGACTTCTGCCCCAAGCCCATTGCCTGCGGTACCTTCGCCAGCGATCTAACATCGCACTTTTATATTTGTAAATTCTTCACCAAAGCTGTTCCCCAACCTAGGCCATTCTGCGAGAAACTAGCGCGACTTCATTCTAACCACACCTCCCCCAACGGAAAGTTTGGGTTCCACTGCACAACATACAATGTCAACCTGCCGCAGGATAACTCTTAGTCCGACAGCTAGGAAGCATTCTTTACAAACGGCCTCCGCCACGTGCTGAAGATTCGTGAGGAGAGAGCCGGACCTAACGTCGAGCTAGACAGACTTCTCTCTCCTCTGTTTGATAGGGTTATACCCCGGCTTCTACGGCTGCTGGAGAGTGATGGGCGCAGGATACTACCGTCCTTAGTGCATGGTGACCTTTGGTACGGCAACGCCGGAATTGTCGACGAGAGCACTGATGAGGGTATAGTCTATGATCCGACTAGCTACCTAGGCGACTAAATACTTGTATAGGAGGTTCAATCTAGCACCAGGAAACGTTTCTGCAGATGTAGCGATCAGCCCTACTGGCGGCTAACTCCCCTTAGCTACGTGAACTAATTTGGAAGCTCACGGAACGATATTCTAGGAGTACAATTTATTGACTACCGCACACAATTAAGATATATTTTTATTACCTGAATTTCTAGCTACCTCTAAGTTATATTTCTAATAATATCTTATTTATAGATATCTCACACAGCACGAGCTCTACCTGTTCTCGGCTCAGCATGGTATCCTCGTCATGGCCCACCAACCCCTCGGTGGCCGGCCGGTACCCCTTGTTCGAGGAAATCCTGACAAGCCGTTCCCAACAGAAGACCAAAAAGTATGCCTACGAGACAATGAGACAACTGACTCCTACTTTGATGAATATAGCTCTTACTAACCGTTATTAAGATCATAGACATCGCATCCAAGTGTAACATGACCCCCGCACAGGTAGTCTCCCCTTCTTTTACTCAATTTCATATACATACCAGGTGCCAAACATCTAAAATCTATTACACCACAGGTTTGTCTATCTTGGGCCGAGCAGAGAGGAATTCCAGTCGTTCCCAAATCTGTCAGTGAGACGCACATGAAGCAGAATCTACGACTAAAAAGACTACCCGAAGATCTCTTCGTCGTCGTCGATCAGCTTTCTTTAGAACGGGGCCCCCTTCGGTTTCTTGACCCTAGACATTTTTGATGAAGAGAAAGATCAGCCAGTGGAGAGTAGCGCGCCCTGGGATTGTTGCTAAGTCGCGTGTTACAGTTCGATACATCTGCCCCTCGAAGCATGAGAACTAACAAATAGCTTAAGGACAGCCTGCCATCTGGTGCTTACCGTGCCTAACCCTATGTAGTCTAGCGACTGTTAAAGCGACAGGGAAGTTGAAGAGATCCGGGGAGTATAACAAATAAAATGAATATTAAATAACCTTGCGATCTTTGTTATGATGAATAAATTGGGTTACAAACTAAAAGGTAGGACGTGGTATAAGGAACGTCATTTTCGGATCTTAAAACTTCTAGTCTTAGAGGCTTTCATGCCACGTAGGCATCATTTGTGTGATAAATTAGAAGGTCTGAAAGTAAATTCAGGGGAGACAATGCATGGTATGAAACACATTCACAATGCTATGTCAGTTCTTTGTCGCTTGCATTCACACCTAAGAACTCTCTTGCAAAATCAAAGTCATCCCCCTAGCGACGTTGGAAGACATTTTAAAGCATTTTAAAGTGAGTCGATACCTCAGCAACACGCATTGACGCGGTCGATCTTATTGACCATCGCAACTGCCTAGAGGTAATGTATAAACGCTTTTGAGGTAAGTAAACCACATATTCTTCAACAGGCTCGGAAACATCATCGTCGCCATCATCATCATCAGCTATGTCACAGTACTGCAAACACATCCCTAACGCGGCCATTCTGCCCTGGGGGTGTACTATTGAGCTTGACCTCCTAGGGCTTCCGGTAGCTCCGCGCATCCACCACAACACCATGACATGCATCTGCACCGGCAACCAAGACACACTCTTACTCAAGCACCTTGAGCAATGGCGCACCGGCGCAGCAGAGCTCCTCCAAATCGACCCAAAATGTGCGGCAGTTGTGATCATCCGCCTGATCGACAAATGGCAACTGGGAACCACAGGTTGGTTGGATGCTCTTGGGTTGAATGACCAAGAACAGACCCAGGAGTGGAAGGCAGAACTCGTGCGAAAGGCGATTCCGAACAACCCGCTTGCCAATGCCAAGATCACCAAGAAAAAACCTAAACGCAACATCAAGGTTGAGCTTCAAGGACAACCGACTACGACTCCAGACCGCGATGCAAGATGGTGCGAGGATGCGACAGATGGTTTCTTTGGCAACTGATACTCAATTTTGGTGTCTAGTGGGTATGACTCTTTTCTTTAACATGAAGTTGTGTTGTTGGTGTATTTTCAGAGGTCCTTTGTTTTAGGTAGTTGTCGATAGGCCATTACTACCGTGTGTCTAGACAGAGGGCTCGTTTTCTTGATCGATAATAACAACTAGGTAGTTTACCCGAGGACAATTTTCACATTGTAAAACAAAAAGTGAGATGTTCCTTCTAGACTAACTATCTATTGTATCGCTATTCGTAAGAACGAGCTTTAACCATCATAACAGCACAGTAGAAAGCGACGGACTTACCCGTTGCATTTATACGACTCAGAACTGTTGAAAAGGTAAAAGCTCAGTAATACTACAATTTATGCCTTTCCCATCATAAGGAATACACCCTTATGTTTCAACATTTCCATTTCAACAAGTTCTTCGCCACCTAACCTTCATATCTCTATCAGGGGGTGCTGCCACTGAGTTCGCATATTCCATATCATCCGAGGCAGGTTGCTTCGACCAAGATCCGTCAAATTTTTGCCACTCCATGAATTCAATCTCGAACCTTGAAACCACCATAGCAACTGCGAGTAGCACTTCTGGCTTTGCGAAGTTTCGACCTGCACACATGCTTAATCCGCCACCTGTTTATTAAAGAACGAGAAAATAAGTATTGGTATCCATTTATTAAATATACTGGGCAATACTCGCCGTGGAAGTAAGACGTACCGTATGGGAAAAAGGACCCCGTGCGGCCCGTAAGGGAGAAGCTTAGCGATTTTGTGATATCCCCCTTATTGTCTCTTGTTTCTACCACTTTAACATGCCGGTAACCCCAGAACTCGGAGGCTGGATGGTTAGGTGTACCCCCTGCAGAGGTTCATGTGGTCAGTCTTCGTTTAATTTGTAGTGAAGATAAAGAAAGGGTATTCGCATTAGTCCACGGTGTATAATCAATAAAATCAGACATACAAATAGACTCATCAAGATGGGAAACTGCAGTAGGAGCCTGAAAAACAGATCCTTCGGGGAAAGTATATTCGCCGAGTGTAATAGACTCAGTGGATTTTCGCGTGATGAGGACGCCGACATGTAGACGCAGAGTTTCGGTGTAGACGGACTGTAGTAGGGGCAAGGATGCCAATTTTTGATAGTTTAAACTTTGGCCAGTAGGACTGTCAGTGACCTCGGCTTTCGAAATTTCTTCTTTGATATCTCTGAACAAGTCAGGGTTCATAATCAAGTGCATAATGACCCAAGTGCAGATGGGGATCGTGTTGGCATGAAGTCTACACCGATTAGCAACTTTACAACAATAGGATGTCTAGCCCTACCCGAAGAGAAATAAGGAATAGACCGCGCCCATGCTCTCAGCCGAGAACTCAAATGATTTTCCCCATCGAGCCAATCCTTTAGAAATACGCGATCCAAAGATAGGTTCCCAGTCTGCGTCATGGTGTGGTCCAAGATTTTCCCAATCGAACTCTTGATCAGCAATCTCGTACCACTTCAGACACATGGCACGCAACCGGTTTCGGGCCCGCACACCTCGTCTGTGCAGCCAGCTCGGCAGCCCGAATGCGAGTGGTTCGACGGCCTTCTCGTACTGCCAAAAGGCCTCTACGAAACCTGGGTTAACGTCAATCATTCTGGGTCCCAGTACCGCTTGTGTTGCTGCCACTGTCATATTTTGCTTAAAAAAGTCAAAAATTCGGACGTCTTCAACCCACTCGCAGGCTGGAAATTTGGCAAGATGCTGACTAAAAAAGGCTTGGAATGAAGTTGCGAAAGCCATGACAGGGCCAGAACCTAGCATGTTTTCGTCATAGGCGCGATGCATTGCGTACCAGATGCGCCTTTCTGGTGGTGGTACCCCAGCGCTTTCGTTACGCGGCAGACTCGAACCTCCGGACACATCTTTGGAGAACTTAGCCACGTCTGTAGGCGTGTACCCTGCGCTATGCTGGAGGATGCGCACAATCCAAGGGTCTGAAGTGAAGGATGATCGGAAGAGAGCTGAGACGTTGCTGGCGCCAGTGACAAGATGCACGTCCATAGGACCCAGCCGGCATCGCACGACAGGGCTCACCTCCAGAGCCTTTCTGTACTACTCGTTACTTTGCTGGTGCCCCTCAAGCGAACACGACTGAAACTCACCTCACTCGAGCTATGAAGAGCCTCTTGTTTGTCATGAACTGCCAAGTGTTGGATATAAACGGAATAGTCTCACCGAGTCGGGGAGGCTGCGTCAGCTTACGCTGACCTCGCCGCCAGACTACCAAAGTAGACAGTGGAATGATCAGGAGAAGAATAGTAAGAATTGTGTTGTTAGGGCCCGTCATTTTGACAGTTCAAATCGCATGAGTTCCAGGATTAGAGGATCCAGACCTCTCCTCTGGAAACAGACATTTAAACACCGGGTGTTGGGTATAGGTTTTATTCTCGCTGATACTTAAGAGCAACCCCCCCCCCTTGGCGTTGCCGGTTGGGGCGTTTTAATTCACATAACATCGACAATTAATAGAGTTCGGTCTAAAGAGAGGTAACTTCGGTGAGTAACTGCAGATGATGTAACGATCTAGGCCCTACATGTAATGCATCAATGCTGTAACGGTAGGTAGTATCCGACATAGCCACATTGCACAGGACGTCGTGCATGAAATGAAAGTCCATGTATCCAGCCGCTTTTGATGCCGTGATTGTGCATACCCCGTCTTTGGCCCCACTTTCTTTTATATAAGGTACATGTACCTCGAGGTATTGGCATTTTAGGTACCAGCGATGTGCATTTAACCGCAATTACCCAGGTACCTAGTATGTAGGTATGGTTTATCTACATATAATCCGTACCTAGCCTACCTGGAGGGTGTGTACATATGTAGGTGCTAGCTGGCTAACTTTCTCACCTGGCTGTCAGTATATGTTTGGATGTAGGGCAGATCAATCACAGCGGCCCTAGCCCAGTAATCATGCAATTAATTTTGGGAAACTTAATCCCTATGCAAATGTCTTGTAGGTACGGATTAAAGATCGATACTGCTGGTGTCCACAAAATCGCACCTGAGTTCTTTCAGATATTTTCCCACGGGCATTCCTAATATCAGTGGACTATCTCTTCTGAGTATATGAACTTTGGAACGTAGCTATTTTTACAACCACCTGTCATCATCAACTAGGACATTCAATAACACAAAAGCGCCGGGTATTTGGCCATAGCGCCACAGAATGACAAGTGAAAGCCTATTTGCCGCCAGCCTTCCCTCTCTCTATCAACTACATGTCATTTCTCGTATCTACTACTCCAGACCAGTGGGAGCCGCTCAGGATGCATCAGCTGCAGTAGCAGACCGCCATAATCCGTATTCTTCTCGATAAAGCCTAAAACCCTCATCCGCGCTTCCGCAGGTGTCTCGTGATCTAGCTGAAGTGGTTTCACCTTCCAGTCACGGAACAGCGCGGCTAAGATTGCCACCCACTCAACCTGTGAGAACCTCTTCGCTGGGCAATCTCTTGTTCCCTCAGACCAGCCGAGATAGTTTCCGCGTGATGGTGGCTGCAGTAGGACCTCGTCTTCATGGGCATCTTCTTCCTGGCCGTCTAACCTATATTTGTGCTCCACCTGTTTCTGTGGCGATGCAGCCCCAGCTGACTTACGGTGGTTGTCGTTGTTTTGCTTTTCGATCCAGCGTTCCGGCCTCCATTCATGTGCGTCTGGCCCCCAAAACTGGGGATGTTTATGCACGTAAATGTAGCTGGGGATGATCAAAGTTGTCGGCGGAATGGTAAGCATCCGGCCACGGAAGTCCAGGCATTGCGCAAGCTTGTTAGTCCACTTAACCTCTGCCACTGGTGTCTTTACACGCAATGTCTCGTAGAGAACGGCTAGACAGCGCTTGAGCCGGGGCAGATCGGTGTAGTAGTCCCATTCTTGGTGTGGCTTGTCGCCTAAGACGCGGTATAGCTCCTCTGAGAGCCAATCCTGTATGGATGGATTGGCCGCAAGGAAAAAACTAAAGAGTGGTGCCATGATCAGCAGCTTTACTCGGGGCATGGGACTTGCCAAGAGATACAAAGAACCGAGCTCACGTACATTGCATATGTAAGAAGGTGTGCCGTAGTGTCATGGCCAGCAAAGCTGACTACGAACATGGTGCCATATATCTCAGCCTCAGTCAAGCCCTTTCCGTCCTTCTTTTGCGATGCACGAATTAGCGAGGCCATAAGAGTGGAGTCTCCTTCTAGATGCCCTTCAGCTAAAGCGTGAAGTTTTTGGTTGTAGAGATATGACATGTGTCCCTTGAAGCTAGCGCAGGCTTCACCCAATCGTCTCCAGTAGCCGGGGAGAGGCAGCCACTTATTGATGAAGAATCCGGGCCCCAAAAGCAAAATCAAAAGAGCACCCTCCATGACGGTCAACAAAGAAAACCGAAAGCTTGCCGACGGACTAGTCGGCACTCTCTCATCATGGCCTTCGAATGCGAACGATTGGCCGAAGCAAGCCTTGCACAGAACATGAAGAGATACAGTCCGCGTATCTTCGCCGACGCTCGTGAATGTGTGTTTAGTAGCCCAATAACGCGCCATTTCGTCACCAAGCAAAGCGGCTTCTTTCCATACACCGACATTGCACTGCTCGTGGAGACATGAGTTGATAATCTTGCGGTGTTTTCTCCACTGTTCGCCTGATGCCTAATATTACCTATTATTAGCTTTTTTGTCTGTGTTGAGGTGTATGTACGGCTAAATAACGAGCAAGTAAGGTTTAAGAAGGTAATTTACTAACAGTTGCTATGTTCGGCCCTCCGAAAACGTCTAGCATCTCTAATTAACGAACCACATAAGCAAACTATGCCCTAGTATAATGAGGATAAGAGTGACTAAGATGGGCAAAACAACGTACTTGTGATCTCTACCCAACGTGGAAAGTCTTTCCCCCGTCGGTACATATCTATTAGAGCATCCGGATTGGCAAGGTAGAGCCAATTTCGAGACGGGCTCACCAACACAAAAGCCTCGCCCATCTCTTCATGTGCACGTAACCCATCGCGCTCGTGCCAGCCGCGGTAGTTAAACCTGGTAAAACTATTGTTACCTAATGATCCGGGAAGTTGCCTAATGAAAGTGGTGACCTGCTTATCCGCGAGGAGCCACAATTTGTTCAAGTGATCAATAGGGATAATTCGAATAGGAACACCAATTTCCCGAGCTATGATATAGTTGCGGTACAAGCAGTAACAAGAGTATGTCGTCCAGGAAGTCCCTAGTACAAAGAGGGCCCAAAGAGCTAATAGAAGTGAAGCCATAACAGCCAGACTTTTAAGTAACATAAAACGTTAACAATTGTGCGGAATGAAGGTAGAGCCGTCCAATCTTATATGGTTTATTAGTCGATGGCCAAAACTCAATCAGTATTATTCTGAGCCTTTCATAGACATGAGTGCCCAAACTTAGTTAGCAAGATATATGAATAAAGGGACATGTTCGTACAGAAGCCCGTTAGTCTAAACCTATGGGAGTAGGGTTGAAAGCCCAGGGGCTTCCACGAGGCCGATTTGAACCAACTATGCAGGAAGACCTAGATGCCACACTACGATGTAGACGTGAGGCACAGTCATGGCTTATGGAACTGCTAAAGAAGGAAAAACTAGCCTGAAACAATGGGTACACAAGGCTTGGAACGCAGTTTGATAGAAGGTTGTGGTGCATTATAGAGTGTTCTACGAGTTGGATATACGAAAAGGTTGTTAAGCGCTAATACCTGAAATGCCATGGTATTTCATTCGCCGCCTAAATATGCACCTAAAAGGCGTATAAGTTATGTACCATTAAACAAGCGCGGCCTAAACGCCAAACATGGGTCTTTTTGGCCCCCAAATAAGCTCCACGTAAGCCCCATATAGGCAGTGTAGAATTGGCACCCGTCAGATCCATAGTCGGGGCCCTAACTTGGGGGCCCAAAAGACCCATGTTTGGCGTTTAAGTAAATACGAAAATGATCTCCCGCATTAGGTATGCATTAACCTTCAACCAATTAAAGAGCTACCTGACTACCCTCTTCAGCCAACTGCAGATTCAGAGCCGCATTGCCAACCAACAACCTTGGAAAATGTGCTGCGCCACTCCAGCTTCAGATTCGAACGCGTACATGAGTAGGTACATAGGTATCTATGTAGCTCACGGAGACAACTGTGCTAGGAAGTACCCAGCGAGAATAGTATGAGGGGTACAAATAAAATCTAACGTATGTCCTACGTGATGTATATCTTTATCAGGTACATGCACCAACAGGCTCTATTTTAGATCTGCGGTGCGAACCGCCCGATTCACTAACCCTTGTTATTGGCCCCGCCCCCGCCCTGCTCCGCTGCTTACCTAGGTACACTAGTGCCTAGCTGCCTACCTACACATCCTTGCCCACTATGATAACATCCATCTAAACGAGACACACATATGCCCCCAAACGACCAAGTCGCCACCCATTCGACAAGAATAGCTCTACTTTAACACGAGACACACTCTAAAGCCTCTCCTGAGTCCTCTCTGTATGAAAGGGAAAGGGTGGCATAATCAACGCGCTAAGCCGAGTCCATATGCTGCATTTGGGGTCTGCAGTGGGGTCTGCAGCAGGCTCTGCCTCGAAACAGACCAGATTTTAACAGAACCCGGACCATCTCTTGTTACGCCTCTGCTCCAGTTAGAGTCGTCGTGAAAGTCCACTGTCATGAGGCCCGAAGGGACGACCGGGAGGCCACGCATGGCTAGCGTCTCGGCGTCACTATCATACCAGCCTTCAAGGGTCTTGCATGTGTCAAGCACGCTGTCGTGGAGGTTGCGGGCTCTAGCGCGCCAGCCTTTGCCCCTGCGCATGGCACTTTGGTAGGCCGCTTCGCGCCGCCGCTGCTCAAGAAGGGCGTTTTTGGACTTATTTTCTCGCTGCACGAAGAGTGAGCGGAAGGAGACGGCACAGGCTACAATGAACGCTTTATACGGTTGGTTCTATTGTTAGTTTCCGATTTCGAACCCCTAGAGAGAGGATAAAAATTCAAACTAGACATACCAACACTAAATTCGCAGTAGAACCAGAACCAGGTGAAAGTCGCGCTCTGCATCTGAGCTTGCCCCGAAGTAGAGCTGTAGACTCCGTGAAAGATGCTGCCTCGCACAATTGTAATAGCAATTGTGAGAAACACGAGACTGAAAATGAATGTGAGGATAAGCTTTTTTTGCATGCCGATTCGACTTCCCCAGAGGACCATGATCGGGAAAACAACAACTTATGAAGAGACCACAGTTAGCCAGATAGGTAACGTTGATTTTGGGGCATCGCTGTCTCGAAACTGTTTTCACCATGACTCACACCAATGTCTGTATGCAATATAGCGGAGTGAACTTACTTAGAAAGTCGGATAAAGCATCTACGGTAGCGGAGAAGATGGCGTTGAAGAAAATTCTCCACATGGCCGACGCGTCAGTACAATGCGCGCTGAAGCTGTAGTCGAGGCCCGAAAAGAAGCATCCAAATAATTGCATTCCGATTTGTGCCGCTGCACCAGCCACAGTAAAGAGCAGTACTGCCCACCACATGATGGTGAATTTGCGGATATTCGCACCGAGGCGACGGAAGAAGAGCAGGAAATTCAGCTTGACAAGAAGGACGCCAATAATAGTGATATTGACACAGGCCCCAACGGCAATGAATCCCTTATTCAAATCTGGCCCGAGCTTAGAAAAATCGCCCTTTTCGACAGCTTCTATGTCATACGCATATCGAACATAGAGCTGGATGATAATCGCCTCAGCGGTGTGTGCGGCCAATGCGACGAGCATCACGTAGTCCTCTAACAGGAGCTTGCGGAAACAAACATAACGGATATATGCTCTGATGGTAAAAGCAATGGCGCACAGCCCGCAGAAAACCCAGTTCAATACCTTATGAGAAATCGAAAAACATTAGTACCAAGAGTGACAGAAACATGATTAACGGTCCCTATTTTTCATAACTGCTATGATGCCACTTGCTACACTTACATAGAAAGCCGTGGGGCTTATAGCGTCGAATACCGTTGGTAAGACATAGTCGCCCGCGTTAGTAGAATCCATCGTCGTTAGTATCGTCGATGCCTGTCGTTGTCTACCTATGTTGAGCTTGAGCGATTTGTTATAGCACAATTTTTGACTGAAGAATACTAGCAGGAACTAAGACGAGTCAGCTGTCAGTGTTATGCTTCGATGATAGTAGCACAATCCAGACGTTGGAAGCATGAGAAGGAACTAGCCATGATATAGTACGAAGGGTCATGTCTACGAGCTAGCGGCTACGGGCAGGTCCTGGGTCCATATGCAGAAGCCTCCTTAGTCCTAGCTGTGAAGCCCCTGGTGGCTCTAATAGATTCCCTGGACCCTAGTAGCTTTAGCCACTAGACTCTTACTCCTAACAGATCGGAGTCGAGTTTCATAGGGCCGTTCTTTTCTTTTCTCCTCCATCGCTAACTCCTCAGGTTTCGGAACGTGAACTGTATATCCAACTTGTCTATTTTTAGACCTTTCTAGTCCCTCAGCCTGCATGTAAAAGCGCATGAGATGGTGTTCGTAGAGAAGATAGGCCACGTAATACTACATCCATGGTTGGTTTCCAGTCACCGAGGGAAAAAATGTGACACAAGACGGTACGTGATTCACGGGATGCCAACCTTCTACATCCAACATGCATAGGTGCATAAGTATGTTGGCACATGGGTACCTTAGCCGATGGATATCAACAGCGGCAAGATGCATTAGCGTTGGCTGATAGTGCAGGGCTGGTGCAGGGTTGGTGCAGGGTTAGTGCAACCAACAATATCCATTCAACCAATCTAATCTAATAAGGCTGCATTGGTAGACTGACGGCGTAAACACGTTAATCAAATCAAATGGCAAGCAATGATGATACCTTACCGAAAATTGGCTAATTGATAGGCTGTCTCCCCTGGCACACGTGACGGAACTTCTCATTGCATACTTCAGCCCTTTCAGCCCTGTAAATTAGAGAAACTGCACCACCCTCCCCACACTTTCTTCTCACTCCAGGAAACTTCAGATCTATTTTCTATTCCCTCCCTCTTCAATATTCTCCTTAGTTTCTTCTGCAAGCATGGCTCGCATACTAGCCATTGCCTTCGGCGGTTTTGTCGCTACCTACATTTTTCTTCGCACTCTTCTCCACTTAACTCAGGACACAAGAGAGCCACCTGCTATTGTGACCGACATTCCCTTTTTCGGCCCCTTAGTTGGGATGGCCAGGGAAAAGTCACGCTTCTATCTTCGACTAAGGTTTGTCCATCTATTCCAAGAGTCTTTTGAAGAGTCCATATCAGCACCTGCGTCTGTCTTCTAGAGGACTAATACGAGTCTTGTGAACAGAGACACATACCGTCTTCCAATATACACCCTTCGTCTTCCCTTTTCCCGAATGTACATTGTCAATGCTACTGAACTTATTCCTGTTCTGCAAAAACAATGGCGGACTATTAGCTTTGCTGCCATTGCAGCTGATGCGGGCAAGCTTGTGGGAATGAGCAAGGAGGGTATCGAGATATTACATCGAGACCTAACTAGTGAGCATGGGTTTAGTGTAAGCTGGCCGAAATACATCACACCTGTGATGGGCCCCGGGGAAGATCTCGATGCGATAAATAGGAAATCGGTCGAGATCTATGCTACCGAAATGGACAAGCTGAGGGGACGAGGAAATGTCAAGGTTGGCCTGTGGCAGTGGTCACGCCAAATCATGGTCACTTCGACGACAGAAGCAGTCTGGGGACCACAAAACCCTTATCGTGATCCTGTAGTTGCGGATGCCTGGAGGTAAGTGCAGCTACTTCTCTACTCCCTTTCTTGGGTGCGTAAGCCTTTTATAACTTTGCTAACAATAGCAATAGAGTGTTTGAGTCGGGCTTTCTGACTCTTAGTGTCTTTCCCTTTGCTTCATTGTTTTTCCCTAAGCTCTTTCGTGCACGTGAGCTTGCCGCTGCCGCCATGATAAACTATATGCGCCAGGGTGGCTATAAAACTGCCTCAGGACTTGTACGCAAACGTTACGAGCACCATCAGGGCTTTGGTCTCACCCTTGAAGACATTGCACGAGGCGAGCTGGGTAACACGTTTGCGGTGTTAGGAAATTCGACACCTTGCGCGCTGTGGGTTCTCTATCATATCTTCTCTGATAATCAAGTATTGGCCGACGTCCGCCGGGAGGTTTCGGCCCTGGTGCACGATGAAGACGATGGGAAAGGAGGTGTCTTCAGCTCTATCGACTTGGCCAGCATTCGGGAATCCTGCCCCGCTCTTTTGAGTACGTTCCAAGAGGTCCTTCGCTACCGGGCAGTCAACCCTGGACCACGTGTACTACTCGAAGACGTGCAAATAGATAGATTTCTTCTCAAGAAGGGTAGCATGCTTATGATCCCGGCTACAGTGCAGCACTCTGACATCTCTGCGTGGGGACAGGATGCCAGGGAGTTTAAACACATGCGTTTTGCACCAGCGCCGGGTCAGAAGAAGCCGAACAGGGTAGCGTTCCGCGCTTTCGGTGGGGGCCACGTCCTTTGCCCCGGTCGACATTTTGCAAGCACTGAGATCATGTCTCTTGCAGCGCTGTTAGCAATCCAATTTGATGTTGTGCCGGTTGCAGGCAAGTGGGTTGAGCCGACATGGAAGAATTCACCGGTTCAGTCAGGGTTTCCCATCCCTGATGAGGATATAAGCGTTGAACTTAGACCCAGAGATTTGGAGAAAAAGAGGCAGTGGCGCGTGACGTTTTCAGGATCAGATAAAGCTATGGAAATTGTTTCCGAGGACATAATCTCCGTTACCAATACTTAAGATGGGAATGAATACGCACTTGGTTATTTCATATCATCAGACATACTTACAGATGTAATTAGGTACATAGCAATAAATATCTGAGATCTTGTACTGTTCTCTGTGGCTAAAAGAGTCCATACTTACTATGTAGATAGTGTCTACTAATAGCGTTTTACCTAATGTCTTATGGTATATAGGTGCATGTACAACGCTGAATCATCGTTGAATTAGCACCTGACCATAACTCTCATTTAGAAAGCCATAAGATCATGTAGGTTACCTGTAATGTCGTATTGCGGCCCTCCAAGACGTGCGTTATCTGAGGTGGTGTACATACTGTAGACCAACATTCACAAACTCCGGTTTATTATCGTGGGGCAGTGTGCTCCTATGCCGCGCGGCAGAGTTTTGGGGGCTGAACGCAGCCTGCGTGCCTTAACTGTTGGTTATGGCTTAAATGTGCCACTCGCCGCTTTAACATACATGTACATAAAGCATGGCGTCTTATGTACTCCAAGGTATATGAAACAGCCTACCCAACTGCTTTCTTGGTTTGATCTGAAATATGCAACTAACCCAGTTTAAACAACGTCTACCCTTCCTTCTGCCTTTACCGGCACCGCCAGCTCCTTCATGCGTATACACCCAAAAAAATAAGCTTGGTCTTTTGTTCCTCAACTTCCTTTCTCACCCAATCCTCAGCCAACGTTAAGGATGTCGCCCTCGTATGAGACTATGATTTTTCTATTGCTGCAAGTAATTGGGATAGCTGTGCTAGTGTCCCATCTCCTAGGTCGTTTTCTTATGTTACCCCACGACCCAAAAGAGCCGCCTCTCATTCCATCAAGGATACCTTTCATAGGCCATGTCATCGGATTACTGCGCCATGGCTCTGGTTACTACTCAGAAACAGCGTTTGTCAAGGAGAACTATTCATTTTCTCTGTTTTACAACTGACCAAATGTGCTAGGAAGAAGTATAACCTACCAATTTTCACGCTAGGACTTCCGCGTGGCAAGATATACGTAGTCACTTCGCCGAGTCTCGTTGCGGCCTGTGACAGACGTTCCAAGATTGTGTCCTTCGCACCCTATGTCGTCGACTTTGCACGACGATTGCTTGTGGCCAGCCAGTCGAGCATAGATCTCTTGTCTGAAGACCTCCTCGGAGAGAAGGGTCCAGTGACCCTTCGTGCCGGGACTATGAATGCTATGCATCAAACTCTAAAACCGGGTGGGTCTTTGACGGAGATAACGCAGACCATGTTGGAAGATCTGTCGAAATTTCTCTGCTCCCCTATCCATGATAATGAGGAAGGTCTTCTCCTTTTCGAGTGGATCCGTAGCTTTGTCACTTTAGCTAGTACCAACGCGATATATGGGTCAGACAAAAATCCAATGCAAAATCCAGAAGTAGCAAATGGGCTTTGGTACGTCTCTTTATCTTGCAAATGTATGAACCAAATACTGAACTTCGTTTTAGGGCCGTAGACAAGCATTTTGCATTCTTGGGGCTCATGGTGCTTCCTGATCTTATTGCACCGGAGGGAAGCCGGGGTAGAAAAAGATTTTTCAACGCCTTTCGAGAGTATTACGCCTCAGGTGGACTCGAGACATCCTCTCAATTTGTCAAAAAGCGTTACGAGGTCAACACTAAACATGGTGTTTCTGATGAGGACATTGCGCATTTCGATTTAGGCGTATGTACGGCCCTCCTCGTCAACACTGTGCCAGGCGTTTTCTGGGCATTGTATCATGTCTTCTCTAACCGTTTACTCCTTGATGAGATACGGGAAGGCATAGAGTTGGTAATCTATCGTCAGGGTAGGCACAAGGCCTTGACTGTCAACATTGCTAAGGTAATCGAAGCATTTCCACTGCTCGAGTCACTCGTTAAAGAAGTACTCCGTGTCCAGAGCACAAATGCGTCTGCCCGCTTTCTTCTCAAGGACATTCTGATTGACGACGGAAATGGCGGCACATACCTACTCAAGAAAGATTCATTTCTCGGCATGCCATCAGGGCCTCTACATAGCAGCGAGGCCATCTGGGGACCGAATGCACATAGATTAGATCCGACACGCTTTCTCAAGGAGCGACAGCTTGGTATCCCTGCTTCTGCGAAAAGGACTTTTGGTGGGGGAAGCTCCCTTTGCCCTGGAAGATATTTTGCGATGAACGAGATTACCAGCGTTTTGATAATTATGGTACTTAGATACAATATTGAACCTATAGAGGGGAAGTGGAAGACTCCCAAGGCGAGGCATCATATTTCAACCAGCATTTTGACACCAGTAGACGATGTTCGTGTGAGGGTGCTGCCACGGGAAGAGGTACGAGATGTGTCATGGACTTTTGTTTGGCAGGGAGAAAAAGATGAATGAGAACATACTTAGGTAGATAATTTGTTATTTTCTTGAAGATGTACCATAAATAGGGGTATACCTCAATACCGTCCTTGTGGTTACTGATGAGACTTATGCGATTCGAAACTAGATGATACTGTCATATTTAAATTTGCACTATTATCTTATAGCGTGCCAGTACGCCATTCATTATATTACTTTAAACTTGCCAAATTTACTATTTTAACGCGAGTATGTATCCCTGATCTAAACTAGCAAGTCTCGGGTCCATATACACGAGCCTCCCTTGTCCTGGCTATGAAGCCGCTGATAGCTTCAGCCACTAGACTCCTGAACACTGAGGAAATGCTAGGAGGCTAGCTCATGTGCCACCAGGGACTAGGGGATCTATCAGAGCTATTAGGGACTTCACAGCCAGGACAAAAAAGGCTTGTGTATATGGACCCGGGACCTGCCCGTATATAGGCCCCTCGTGCCACAACAGAGTTTATCCCTGTGCTTCCAAGGTCTACATTGTGACACGACATATTTTTTAGTAAAGAAACAATGGCAAATATTAAAATAAAATACCCCCCCCCACACACAAAAAACCCCTCGCATTTAATAAAAATCTGAGATGGCTTTGCCTGTTTTCCGTGGAATATCTGCAATTTAATTTTAGACAACTATTAGTTCTTAGGGATCGGGGTAGGTCACTTAGTTAATATATGTCTTATGCACCTACTAGCTAAGACATAATATATATGGTATATGGACTCGTTACAATGAAGTCGAAGAAGTGATGATGGGCATCACAAGTGCTGCTATAAGCAATGGAGAGGGATCAATCAAATAAAAGAGCTGAGCACCCAACTTCAATTAGGTAGGTACTCACTGGAGGCTTTGCTAGCCTGGTAATTAATATGCTACGAAAACGTTGTAGGTACGTATTTAATTTCAATTTGATGAAAACTACCTAATCACCTAGGCAAGGAAGGGTTGTGGTCCTCTCTCGAACAAGCTTCTCAATATGATGGACGATTATTCATTTCAGGCCTGAGTCATTAGAGACGTGATATTCGCAAGCTTGAAGGTTACAATGGCCATAGAATGAGTTTACGGCCATCCATCGTCGAATTTGTTGTAGAAGCATGCTTAAGAGCTGATTAAAGGTAGGTAACTTAGGTTTTGTTTGTTCTTGGGCGCGAGTCGTTCCTGCTGGCATGATTAGTGATTATTGTTCAGAGACTGTTGAGTGCCACCTACTTCGCTTGCCACAAAGGTATACCGAAGTAAAGTGCGGCTTCAAAATATCTTTGCGGCGAGGAATGGGTTGTAGCCGGCGACGCATCAGGGTTTTTGTGATGGTCGGTACGTCGCCAACTTAAGATCCTCTTTGTACTTTCCCGGCTCGTTACTGGAATGATATACGACATTGAATTTCTCCCTATCATTGTTGTTATAGACCGCTCGGATGGCACCGGGATCTCCGTAACCCGGATGCTTCTTTCCCTCGCCTTGGAGGATTGGGAATTCCTTGCGAGGCTTCATGGATTCGAATAGAAAATTTTCACTGTCCTTCTTGTTTCCAGTATTCTTGGGGTATTGACCGCGAATCTTCTTCTTAGAGTCAGGAATTCTCGGGCGTGTGGCTGGCGCCTCGGCTACCTGCTGTCGTGCATCTTTTGCCTTGATCCATTTATCCTTGTATTTATCTGGTAGCTCTGGGCAAGAGTACTAGATAATGTATTAGTTACCTTTTCTATTGGGTTATATCTATAAAAGGTTCAGGAGGCACTTACCAGAGAGCTTCCAGTCCGAGGGCCTGGGGAGATGGACTTCTCGTGCTCCTGGACCACGTTCTCAGGAAGAACTATGGACGACGGTCGGTGCTTCGGAGACTTGCCCTCCATGGTACTGTCCTTGTTCGACATCATCTTGAAGGCGATCTGTGTTAGCGCGTCTACATTAATTTTTTTTGCACAAAATGGGAGATCTATGTACATACCGAGTAGTGATGCAGGTGCGGGTAAATATGGGAAGATCGCTATCTTAGTTGGGTGTATGTTGGTATTGAGCTATGGTGTCAATTTTGAATCACCAAGCCGATGGTTGGGGTTTCCAAGCAGCACTAGGTGTTCCAGAGAAGTAAAACGGCTGATGAGATTGAGGGAAACTAACCCAAGCCTAAGATAGCCCAGGAAAACGGTGTAGTATGAGTCGAGACGCGATTGATGAGAGAAGAATAATCTTGGTAAACAGTGAGATGTAAGGTAGCCGTGGCCCGCTGCCAGCTACCTTAGCCGTACCTTAGAGCACGATGAACTTATTCGCATATAATCAATATGACGACTTCTTAGTAACTGAATGAAAGGTCATCGTTAGCATCTGGGCCATTGTTAGGTCCCCATCAAGGATTTTGCTTTACGCCGACGAAGGATTTGGAAGAAAATGGGAGATAACTCGCGTAATAAACAATAGGGTTATGTATGTAGCAAGTAACTGCTCATGCATGTGGGTATAGGCGATGGGCTCTGGAGATCTCAGCTATCAGCCCTACAATCAGGTACCCAGGTACCAAGGTACATGCACGTAGGGTTTTGTGGGGTAAGCTATGTCCCCTAACCCAGTACCACCATAAGTGCAAGGTACCAGATCTCTTTCGGTATAGATCCACTTTGACTGTGTACCAGCTACGGCACGAGTACATAGTACAGTACGCTTGCTACATAGGTCTTCTGATTTGATTGATCTGTTTTCAATGGAAATTGGAAAGCGCCTAACCTAAAATGATCATTTTAAGGCTTTTGTAAAATAAAGTTGCAGGTGATTACGACGAACCAATCAAGGCACACTGTTTGCTCTGATTACCTCAGGTACCTATATGTACTACTGCCCCCCACCCCCCCATCTAGTGCAGAGTTCTAGAATTGTTCCAGATCCAAGTTCTCCAACTTTCCCTACTTATTCACCTCACACCCCTGCACACCATTTTACACCTCCATTCTAAATACTCGTTGACATTAGGTTGACCAACTTCAAAGTCGCGTCAACGAGATATCACAACTGATCATATTTTCTCTTTCTCTACCCCGCCGTTATTAATCAAGACCTTCTACAGCGCTGGCGCTGCTCAATCCCGCTACCTATTAAAGAGAAGCCATCAAGATTCGAAATTCATCTGAAGTTTATTAGTTTCTTCAACTCAGCATCAGCGCCCTCAGGATGGCCAACAACATTGACTCTGACCCTAAAGGGTCAATCATCGACCTCACAACCGAGGCGCCTGGTTCTCTAGAAACTTCCACCGGCATGGCAACCCAGAACATCGAACTTAATCCCCAAGAACTCTCTACCGACATGGATGACAGAATCAAATCTGGTTCTCCGGAATCAGCCATGGACAAAATGACTAGCCCGGTTGATTTCGGCCGCCTCATCAAAGACGAACGATGTGCGATATCCGACACGGGTATACACATTATCAATCTATTTGATTCTGCTCAAACTACACTCTCTGTGGCTAGCCTGGACGAGCGCGCGAAGCAATTCATCGACAGCGTAGACAAATTTGCTCCTAAAGAGCAATCTGAGCTAGAAGCAGATGAATTTGTGTGGGAGTTTGGTGAATCAGTCCTCGATATTTCGACCGCAATTCCGCCTCGCAGTTCTGCGCAAGAAATGCTTGTGAAGACTGTGGCCTTGCTGAAGGGTACAGAAGAGACAGAGCAAGTAAGTTATAAACCGTTCCAAAATATTGCACTTGATCGTTTTTTAACTTGATTTAGGCCAAATGGAAGTACTTGAGCGACTTCGGCATGTCCGTCAGAGATAACTGGAATCGCCGTAAGTTTTTCACAAGTCCTTTTAATTTCTATTACGTGTCACTTACCTTGTCGGTAGAGCCATCACTCGAACCTGACCCCGACGATGACCTCGATTACACGGATGATGAGTGGCTCAATTTCAGTTCTTTCCTCGCTAGACTCTACTCTGAGAGAATTGTCGGATGGCAGAACTTTCCCATCTGGGGCCTCCGTAGTGGTCTAGAGTATCCACTGCCCGAAAAGCCTGACGGCTCGGCAGGCGACGTCTGGACAAGAGTCGCGTGTGAGTGGATCTTTCAGAGCGCGCCACGCATCCTCCTCGAATCACTGCTCCATACCTGCTCGGATGAACCTGAAGGAGGGATTCATGGTCGTCCGTTTTCTGGAGGTCCACTGTACTCCGGCAAGAGCGGTTTCAGCCTTGAGCGATGGTGTTTCTGGAAGCATCGATTCAGTGAGATACGAGCTGAAGCGAAGGAAGACCTACGCGCAATGGTTGATGAGGCGATGAAGATCATGTCTCAGGCTGAGAACAATCTTGGTGAACTGGCTAAAGGATTAGTCTTCGGAGGAAATGTTGGAAAGGCAGTCGAGGCCGGATCCATGATCTACAGCAACTCACTAGGACACGAGAGCCAGGTGAAATATGAAGACCATGGAGAGGGCGGGGACTGTCCAGAGACCGAGATTCAAGAGGAACCCAAGGATCATACGAAGCAGGAGCACCCCACAGAGCACTGAAACCATAAAGAACGAGAAACCCATATGGAATCTGAGGGCTATATGGAGAACGGCATGGCGAATTAGGACCGCATACGCGAGAATCGCGAGGATCGCAGGGAAGCAAGAGGGCGGACAAGGAAACGATGAATATTAAAACGGATTCAGTTGTGGTGCGCTGGTCGCTTCACACTGGAAGAAGCAGTCCTCCTCTACCTATCGACTTGCTTAGTTACCTATCCTCGTGGACGTAGTCCTAAAATTTTGCTACATCTTGCCCAGGTAACTTTCGGAATAAAATTGAGTCACATTACATAAAAATCACAAGGAATTCCAAAAAAGAAAATAATATTATGTGATAGTCTCGTCCAAAGAATATGGTCTCATCGTTGCCGTACCAGCGTATTAATGGCAAAATGATACGGCCATTTATGTATCAACAGGTCTAGTTTGAAGTACTAGAACTAGAGGACTAGTAGTAATAAGATCATAAGCTAAGATACCTAGATAGGAAGGTAGGTAGGTAGGTAGGTATAACGATCCTAACACGTCATGTAAAATACTTTAAATTCTGAAGCATATTTGACGTAGGAAGCTCAACCAGGCAGAAGTATCCCTCAAAAAAATCAAATATAAAACAGTAACATCATCTACCTGCCTAGGTATCTATTCAAATTACTCTAACTAGAGAAGCCCCGCTCAATCTAGCATTCTTGCTTATCACTTGACCATAGAAGCATAGGAGAGAACTCTGTTGTGGCACAAGGGGTACTATATAAAAGCTAGCGGCCACGGGCAAGTCCCGGGTTCATACCTATACATGAGCCTCCTTTGTCCAGGCTGAGAAGCCCCCGATGGCTCTAATAGACTCCCTAGTTCCTAGTGGCCTAGGTGGCTAGACTCCTAGCAGTGACACTTCCAATGTGATAGGTTAAAGTACTTAGTGTAGGACCTTACGAGTCTCAAATCTTTGCTGGGTCGATCGCTGTGATCTTGCTCACCATAAATATCAAATCCAGACGTAGCTAAGGGGGCCGGAGAGATGTATGACAATTAGTTTCAGGTATCTCTTGCGTCGCTTTCCTGACGACCCATCCTCTCTTCATGATATCTGTTCTCTTTGTTTATAAATTCAATTACGCATTGCACTACATATCTACCATAACATAACAAGTAAAATGAACATTCTATCGGAGGTGGTTGTAGAAGTTAGAAAGGTTTCATATTCTGACATAGGTAGGTACATCAGACTCAACGGCTCACTCTTGGTTTTGTCTTGAACGTAATAAGCACGGAGTAGTTATACCACAATATTCGGGATAAGGTGAGGAGAGACCTGTCCCAAACCAGTGGCTTTGAGAATGGGAAAGATGCGCTGTCCGGTGTATCAATTTTTGAATTAGTCCTTAGTCTCGAAAACTCTGCACTAAGCGACTACGTGCCATATCAAAGAACTAGGTTGGAATAATTAAAATAATTCTGTTGTTCGTATCCTCGGGGCATATCTACCTCCTAGGTAGGTACCACAATGGCTAAGAAATACTAGTGCCCGCAATAGCAAAACAATCTTATCAAGAGAGGTCTAGTAGCGTCACATTTTCTACTATATATAGCCTTCCGAACTATATCATCAAGTTGGTAAACAATATGTGGGGTATTATGGATTGATACTAGTTGAAGTCCATAGGTACATTCTTTGTTTTTCTATTCTACCACTTGATGATTTGAGAGAGAACTTATAATGATTTACCAAATGAAAGGATAATCCTTGGACGTGATTACTTATTGCTAGTGTTAAGGAGTGATAACTTCATCGTTTTTAGTCGAACGCTTGAATTTTATGCCACCTGTCTTGTTACTTAGATCTTAGTGCCAAGACTCATCTTAATGATTAATGATCCTCACGACTACAATAGCAACAACAGGATTTGGTCTACAAGACTATTACGTCAATTGGGGTTCCCATTAGGATTCGCAAAGTGGATAGCATGTAGTAATTTTTAGATTTGTCAAGTTGTCGATGAGCACAGTCTCTGAACATAAAAAAAGCCCTTTCCCGCGACTCTTTAGGGATTTTTACAACTCACATCTCATTCCTCTTCAATCAGTGTTATATTGAAAATGATTCTCGGTCGTATAGTTCAGCTAGCCTCTATGCTAGCGCTGATTACTCTCGTCAATGCTGACGGGCCTACCTGCGAGACAACCCAAGGTTCCCCTTGGGCACTTGATTGCAACGCAGCTTTAGATAAGATTACGGAAGATATCGGAGATATAGTTGGAAACGAGGATTGTATACTGCCGAATAGTAAGTATCATGGCCCTGTTCTTCTCACATAATGTGAAAATCATTATTCTACGAGTGATTGCAATTTACTGACCCTGTTTATTTGCATGGTTCAGTTAAAAAAAGCAAATGCCGGACAGTTAAGACACACGACAGCTGTAAGGTTGATCTTTGCTTTACAGGCAAAACCGGCAATGGCGCAGTTGAAGCGACTAGAATAGTCAATATTGGGAAGAAGCTACTTTATGAATCGGACTGCTTGAGGGGTGCCACAGATGGCGAAAAGACCGGAGTAAAAGTTGGAGGCTACTATACTATCGATAACCCGAGAGAGGCTTTCAAGGGAGACCGGTGGTGCCAAGCCCCGAAGCAAGCAATGAAGATACAATTCAGCAAGTCATAGAAAGGGGGGCGAGAGGTGTTAGCAAAGTATACCTAGTTAAGGTTCAATATTGAGAATGTGGTGAGGTGATAATACCCATATAGTTTGAACATAGGTAGTAATTAAATGTACACAGTATTCGCCGAATTTGACCTCAGAGCATTCTTGTGCCGCTGGTTATTGCAAATTCCAATTACCCATGGATAGAGTCGATAGAATTAGCGTTGTGATGTTGAATATTGTAACCATTAAAATGATTTGATACGTTCATATGGACATTTAAGGTAGTTGTTCTATATCCTAGACTTAATCCTGACGGGGAGCCCGTCCTTGATATGCGCCGTGGCAATAACCTCTGGGTTGGATATCTGATACGCTTTATCGCCCATCCACGAAGGCGCGTCTTCAGGATAGGCACCTTCGACTTCGAACTCGCGAACGGTTAGTGCTAATATCAGTCTGATTTCGAGTGAGACCAGTTCCTGCCCAATGCAGTTTCGAGGTCCCATCTCGAATGGCCGCCACGTGTTCTTGACGGGGTACAGGGGATCACTCTCGTCGCGCATCATAAACCGCTCCGGAATAAACGAGTCAGCATCGATCCAGTATTCCGGATCTCGTTGCAAGGTAGTCACTGAAGAGTGAAGCATGAAGCCATAGGTTGGGTAGCGCACTCCCGTTTCTGGGTGTGTAAGGAAATGCCCTGGTGGTGACTGACGGATGGATCCACCCACGGGCGGAAACAAGCGCAATGTTTCCCTGAGGACAGCGATAGTATATGGCATCTGATTGAGTAGCGTGGGGTCGGCTCTAACAAGGCCTGCTGCTGCGGCTGTGTCTGGACCCAAGATCTTGTCGTGCTCGGCGCGTAATTTGGCTGCTTTATCTGGGTATTTCTTCAGCAGGTAATATACATAGGCAAGAGCAGTCGCAGTGGTGTCGTGACCAGCGAACATGAAAATCTTGATGTGCTTGACGACACGCTCAACGAATTCGGGTGGGATATTCCCCCTGACAGAATAATCTTGCGTCTCCTGAATGTATGATTTCAGAGCGAGAGCGACGATGGTTTTAGGTCCTTCAATTTTCTCATAATTTTGAGCTGTGTTGAAAATGTAGGGCACGAGCTCATTTCGAATAATGCGATTGTATATCCAGTGTTTTAAGGGGCGGATGGGACTTAGGGCCTTTGTAAGGTCAAGCTCGAAGTAGATCAGACTTAACTGAGATTTCATTGTTGCCATTAGCCGATGTGGCCTAGTCTGTGTTCCTAGCCGTGTACCACTATTGATGTGTTAGACGGTGATGCAATCATGGTGGTAAGTTCATGCGGCTAGGCTTACAGTACTACACGCCCAATAATGTCAACGGTCACGTTGGTCGTGTAATCTTCGAGTTTCACGACTTCTCCCAATGTGACGGCTCTTCTGAATCGTTCTTGCAAGACCAAAACCTCCTCTATCATATCAGGGACGAGAGAAAGCAGATTTCTGGCTGAGAAACCAGGATTGAACATGCTTCGAGCCATCTTCCACTCGGCGCCCTCCAGATTCACGAGGTCTTCGCCATTGGTGAAAGGTTTGAATTCGGCCTGCCCCTGAGCCCAATATTTAGGAAGACTGTGTTCCTGGGTGAACTGAGCCATCATCTCAGGATGATATACTGCAATCATTGGGTAGCCGATTGGCCAAACGTCCAAATAAAGGACACCCTGACTTGCAATCTCGGGATATTCCCGCCT
Organism: Hypoxylon fuscum; assembly: GCA_022578945.1. Classification (NCBI taxonomy): domain Eukaryota; kingdom Fungi; phylum Ascomycota; class Sordariomycetes; order Xylariales; family Hypoxylaceae; genus Hypoxylon; species Hypoxylon fuscum. The sequence goes on along the minus strand of MU399838.1, from coordinate 147,096 downwards.
GATGTGGTGAAAAATCCATTGACCATGGGCGTCTCGCGGAATCTTGTATTTCATAGTCAACTTGGCGACCGTTACGAGATGACCCAAAAGAAAGGAATGAGGTAAGATCGACTACATGTAGTTAGCATTGGCAATCATCACCATGGGGAGAGCTAATGTTAGATTTAGTGATGTAGATGCCGCAGCGCCTTTAGTGTAGACTGAAATTCACTACAGCTGTTCTGATCCATCAAAGGCTAACACGATGAAAGAAACTCACAATTCCATGTTCCTTCTGCACTCGACGGTACATCATTCGTATTTGATATAAGCGGTAGAAGAAAGCTACCAGTCCTATCAATGATAGATAACCGATGCCCCTCATGACGAACGAGGCCATGCTAGAGCCGGAAGGCCCTAAGAACTGGAACATGGTGCTTTCGGTTCAAGAATAGAGAGAGGGGGAGGGTAGACAGTGGTAGGTCAGTACTGGAGCTTTACGACTGGCGTGGTCAGCTGCTTTAAATGAGTTGTTATAATGCTAAGTCTTTCACTGGCGTTAGGGCTAAGTCTAGTGGGGCGAAGGAACGGCGCTTGAAGTCGGGTACGCTCCTTCGGAATGAAATAGAGACTCGAAAATGTGATAACGAAATGATAGTCTCCAACATTGACTCGAGAAGATAACGGCGCGTCGACCTTCTTTGTGGTACACCTGACACTGGCTTACATAATTTTTCTATCGGGAGGGCCAGCCTAGGAGATCTTTCGAGTCTGATTCTGAATAGGTACCTACCTCTATGCCACTACTCTATCTTCTAACCTCGCCCTTGCGTCAAATTCGGATATCTCAGCAAGAGCTAGACACCAACATGTAATTCCCCTCTGCCTAGTACTGGCTTCGTACCGAGATTCTTCGCAAACGGTTATTGACAGCTTGTAGACATCGAAGTTAACATTTGAAAGATCAGGGTTGTCGGTTTGTTTGCTTGATCCTCGAGGCCTTGCTCATGGGGTTTAGTCTCTTTTGTTTAAAGTATTAATTTGAATGCTACGGCCGCTTCATAAACTGAGAAGTATAAAAAGTCTTTGCTGGTTCAAATGTCTTTCCTACATCATGAAATTGAATGTTTCGCGTAATTGTTAAGGATTATGTAAAGAATTGATTGTTACATCCAGATTGCATATCGCTACAATGACCCATTTTTATGGCTTTATTTAATACAGGTACGTACCCTACCTGCCTACTCGCGTTTAAAGAGCACTTTTAGGTACGCGTAATCTTCCCTTCACTGGGGCCTTTTCTTGGCCTGTGCAGAAGGACCAGCTCTAGGCTCTACAGTCTAAAAAAACCTTGAAAAATTCCCCATTTGTTTGAATCGCGCTGATCGTGTAGGGACACAGTGCTTGGTTGGGTTATAAGGCCATTTTGCTCTTAATAAATCGATAGATAGGTAGGTACTGTACATGTATGTAGCGTCCACCATTTCCCGCGATTGGCCCCCTTGAATTCTGAGAGATCAATCCAAAATTAGACCAACGTCACTAAACCTCCTAACCCCCGCATATTGAAAGCTCAATTAATATCTTACCTTCCAACAATTCCAAGTTTCCCAAAAAGTTCTCAACAGGTGCATAATCGTTTTCTTTTTTGCCCCATCTCGGTGTTAACGTTCGAGAGGTGCCCCTTTTCTCAATCCGCCTCACCTCTCCCATACACTGTCGATCCATCAATAACCAATCCACACCATCTTTCACACTCTCGTTTTTGCTCGCACATGTTTTCATCCTGTTAGCCGACATCTTTTCGCTGCCGGTTGCTGTTGCACAACCGTGAATCCACAACAGCACATAACTGCTAGAATGGGTATCGCCGAGCGAAGGTCGCTTCGCTCCTGTATCACGCGTCCGTCGCGCCCGCAGAAGATAGGATTGGCCGCATTCGCCTTCTTATTTGTTCTATACAATCTTTTGCCATACGATAGCCCACCGAGATCCTTCTTTAGATTTCAACACAATGTTATACAAGACTACTACCAGAACGTGCTCCCGAGCGATAGTTGGCTCTATAAACCGCAACCATATCCGATCGACCCGAATAACGACATCGGCATAATAGTTAAGACAGGGTTTGGGACGAGAAAGCGGATATCAGCAGCATTACAAGCGCTAAGCAACGAGTCCTTCTTCGCCGATACCATCGTCGTTCAAGATTTTCCACTACTCGATGACCAAAGGAATTTTACGTTGGCAAATGGCAAGGAGGTGCCAGTCATTGATATCATTGGGTGGAACCTAGAACGAGGAGCTCTCAAGGGCCAAGAACAGCAGGAACGCGTAATGAAATATTCAACACTTGCCGAGGCTGTCGAGGGTGAAGAATGGATGCTCGCTGACGGACTTGGCAAGGCTATGGGCTGGGAACTCGACGCAATGAAGGTGCGACTTATGAAGCACTCTAACCGAGCAAACATTGGCTAACTCATTTATAGTTCATCTCCAGTCTAGAATACATCTGGCGGACTGTGCCGAAGAAGAAGTGGTATGTGATGGCGGATGATGATACCTACATCATTAAATCATCCTTGGCCCTGGTTCTAGGGCATCTGAACTACGCGAAGCCGCATTTCCTTGGAAACCCCGTGGGCGACTACAAGGGCCGTTTCCCACATGGTGGATCGTCTGTGGTCATGTCTGGCGCTGCTCTCAGCAAGCTCTACGACCAGCACCCAGAGGTCGTTGCCGAGGGCCATCAAGAATCGCCTACTGCGATCTGGGGCGATAAACTACTTTCTACGACGTTCATGAAGATTGGGATTTACCTCGATGAGACGTACCGACGCCTTTTCAACGGCGAGCCTCCTTGGATGACACGAATGTGGGTTGATCGATTCTGCCTGCCTCTGGTTTCCTTCCATGGCCTTGGCAGTGATGATGCTATGGTGCATGTAGGGGATACCTTCAAAGATATGACGGAGCCCGTGTTTTGGGGGCAATTGGGGAAAATATATGGTTCACCAGACTTCGCGTCGTTCATCGCAGAACCGATTCGATCCAACGTGGATTACGTCGGGCGACTTGATGAATACAGCACGACCGTTGATAAAGTCACAGAGGTGGACGAGTGTGTTAAGATCTGCCACGAGCACTCGACCGGATGCCTGGCATGGACATACGACCCAGGGCGTCAACAATGCAACTTTGCACGATGGGCGATCCTCGGAAACCCTGCCGAAGGGCGATTTTCCGGTATAAATGGGCAACTTGCTCAAAAGCTCGAAAGCTCATGTCATTCACCACCCTAGAACCCCTCTCTACCCGTTTTATTGCCTTGTTTTTCTGCTGTATATATACACATGGGGGGTTGGTACGACATAAATGACAGGTCTTGGGCCATACTCTTCGGACGGGAAGGGTTATGGAATTCGCAGGAGGGAAACGCATGGCTTGGAATGATACCCGGGACGGACTGTAATTTGTAATGGGCCTCAGACAAGCACTTAATCCTAATTGATATTAAATTTTATGCTTTGTAGATGCCATCTACAAACCTTGTGAACAGTGCTCCTGACTACATGTATAGAGGCCAATGATCACATCGGCTGTGCGTCTCCTATTTCACGCGGACAACTATAGATTAGGAAGCAATTTCTGGTAAATGCGCGTTGAAATGCAATGTGACGCTGCAAGTCAAAGCAGATGCGACGATTCAATACTACTCAAAAAGTGAACTCATTCCATTCCAGGTTATAGATACATAGCGCTAGGTCCAGGTCTCAAGCCTCGTCAGTGGCGTTGTGGCTTGACATATACCTAATACGGCGGCAAACTTGAGCACGCGATAGGTTTGCGTCGCCTGAGATGCCGCTAAGTTCAGGCGCCAGGGTGCTAGCTAGGTAGGGTCGATGACGTGTGGGGACCTTTGGGCCTTGGGGAACCTTTCTTGACGTCAAATCTGTGCCCGCCGCCTTCTTGTTGAATCCCCTAACCCAACCCGAATCTTAACCTAATTAATTGTATGGGATATTACTTATTCGTTCGAGTTGCCCGTCAATCCTTTCAGCTAAAAAGAGCACAATCTGCTTTGTTTCTATTATACCAACCTTTTCCGTCTCTTCCGAAAACAAAGGCTTTTACTTACCTACCCTGTTTCGAGATAGTACCTAGCTACCTAAACAGATCTATCAGATACCATTGATTGTCTTTGGCCTCCGGTTCCCTTGTGGAACTTCATTCCCCGCCACTAGGATAGTCATTCCGACCGCCTCGTTCCCCTCGTTCCCCTCAACGGACTCCCGTCATAATTAGGCTTCTGGGTTGGATTTAGGGATCCAGCCAACTACACGCATAGGGTACTATTATCCAAACCCCTCGGTGCTCGTGAATATATAGGCGACGTCTTGAAAACGTCACAGCGATGGCAGAAGCTGCTACACCCAACCCCCAGGCCACCGGTTCTAGCTGGACCGCCTTTCTTAAGGTCAGTTCACCTCTACTTTATAGTGCCTTGCAATCTATGCCCTGCTGATGAACTTGGGATTAGTCTATCGCTTCCTTTAATGGCGATCTCTCCTCCCTAACCGCTCCGCCTTTCATCCTCTCCTCCACGAGCCTTACCGAGTTCAGTTCGTACTGGGCCGAGCATCCTAGCGTCTTCGCGGCCCCGGCCAAAGAGCCCGACCCCGCAAAGAGGGCCGTGTTGGTGCTGAAATGGTTCTTGACTACTCTAAAGCAGCAGTATGCAGCCCGGAGCGAACAATACGGCAATGAGAAGAAGCCGCTCAACCCCTTTCTGGGAGAGCTGTTTCTGGGGAAATGGGAGGATGATGCAGGTACGACCGAGCTGAGTAGCGAGCAAGTGAGGTAAACAAAACCCCTCGGATGATGTTGGATATGCCGACATGAAGAAGTATCCTGCTGATCAAATGGTATAGCCACCACCCGCCAGCAACTGCGTACAGTATTACCAACGTGCCTTCCAAAGTACATCTCCAGGGGTACAATGCTCAAAAGGCTAGCTTCTCTAAGACGATCAACATCAAGCAGATTGGACATGCCGTACTCACAGTCCCGGATCCTTCCAAGCCGGGGGAGCAAGATACCTATGTGATCACATTGCCTTCCCTTCATGTGGAAGGGTTGATATTTGGCGCGCCTTTCATTGAACTTGACGGCGCTTCTTACATCACCTCGTCTACAGGATTTACCGCCAAGATCGACTACAGTGGTAAGGGTTGGATAGGTGGCAAGAAGAACTCGTTCACGGCGACTCTTTACCCTACCGGCAAGGAAAAGGATGTGATTTACAACTGCTCCGGACAATGGACCAAGGCGTTCGAAATCCATTCCGGACCCGTGAAGAGCAACTCTTCCAAGAACCTCATCGAGACCTGGGATCCTACCAATAATCCTACGAGTGATCTTATTGTCGCACCTATTGAAGAGCAGCATCCGCTGGAGGCTCGACGCGCGTGGGCCAACGTCGCAGCCGGCATTGCCAAAGGAGACATGGATTACGTTGGCAAAGAGAAGAACAAGATCGAGCAGGCGCAACGGGCGATGCGGAAAAAGGAGCAGTCAGAGGGTCGCGAATGGGAGCGGAGGTACTTCACCGCTCTCACCGAGCCTGATAAGACGTTCGAGGCGTTGGCTTCGCATGTTGGATTAAACCCAAATGGCGACGCAGATAAGACGGGAGGCCTGTGGCGCTATGATGCCGTCAAGGCCGACAAGGTGAAGGGGCAGGTGCTGAGCGCAGAGGAAAAGACCCAGCTGGCTCGAGAGCTTCTTGGCCAGTAAACTTATGACGACAATCGACCACGCGAGAACTCTGACAGTAATTGTATAAGGGTGGCATTCTATATTTGCACACGTATAGTTGGTGAACGGAGAGGTCTCCGTAACGCGATGATAGGGCTGGCGGCTGTTTCGGTGCAGGTTGGCTATCCAGTCACTAGAGTTATAGGTAATATAGATGTAGCAAGATAACATAACGAAGCAAATTTTTCGTTCCCGGTGACTGATTGATGGTAGTAGATGTGAGACGCACAAAATAAGGACTTGTTGGATCCATCTAAAACGAGTCTCCTATGTAGTCGAACTTGCTTACAGTCCCCACTAGCTACTGCATACCGAGTGGGCTACCTATCTAGGCAGATTATAGTCTGTCTGTCGGTCAGCCATAAGTGACAAGGTGACTGCTACCTTATAGGTGAGTACTAAAACAAGTAGGTGGAAACGGATAGGGGTCGGCGAAGACATTAGTGAGGGTGGGGCTTTGTCATCTGTCTAGGTAGGCAATGGGCCCTGCGTATGCATCGGAGCCTATCATATTTCCGAGGAGGTTGTTTTGCGGGTTCTAGCAAGGCTCCATGGGTTTACGTGTCCGATCGTGGTCTCGGTCTTAGGACGAAAGCTCCGTCCCGCACCCGATGCCGTAGTGGTACCTAGTGGATAGCCGCTCCTATGCTCATGCCACCTCGCAGCCTCGGTTGAGTTTCATTCGCGATCTTTTTAACACCAGCTGTATGCATCACCTGAATGTTACGGTTATTATCCATAGACCTTAGTTTCCCTAAGTTGCTACTGGTTTAAATTAAGACTAAAGTAAGCCTGCGGTAGAGCTTTAGAAGCTTCGATTCGGTTAAAAGTAAAATAACTTAGTATTTGGGTAACAAAATGCTAGTTCGGTGCATCTAAGAGTGTTCGGGTAGGTATCGTAGAAATACTTCAGAATAATAGCCATCGCTCAATCTTTAGCCCTATTGTCTTCACCCTTTGATGCCTTGCACTGTAGCTAGAAATCCCAACATGTATACCGGTCCAACTTAAGTCCTACTCTTTCATGGCCTTCTACCTCCTTACTCAAGTTTCTTCCACGAGTTCATCCTCTCCCTAACTGTCTTGAGCAGGAATCGAGTCTTGGATAAGTTCCTAAGCGCTTGGTCAAGCCGTGTGGATCCCTGTCAGGTGATTGATTACATATACTAGATTAATCCGCCAAATAAAGGTGCAGTGGCGACGGGATTGGACCGTCTTTTTACCAACTAGCTATTTTGCACACTTTTTGACCATCAAGGTACAGCGCGCGCGCATTCGTGTAAATTTTTTTTTCAAACGGCATTGACGCGCGACTCAGCCGACACCACTTTCGAGCGAAATCATTACATAATCCAGCCAAGTCACCAGATTTCCCCCATATCTATCAGTTTCCGAGCGATCTAGATTCGTCGACTTTTCATCATCCTATCCAACTTCGAGGGGGCCCTTGGCTTTATTTTCTCCAGCTTCCTGTAATGGGTACGGTCCTTACACTGGGTTCGCATTATGGCAACCACCACCCCCAGGTCAAAGAAACGGCCGTGGGAGCTAATAAGTGAGGATGAGGTCAACAATAGCAATAATAACAAACACGCCAGCTTTAGTCCATGCAGCCAACCAGCATCCAATACAACCCATTCCAGTTCTCCTGGGCTTGATTGGAACTACCTTAAGGCTATAGATCAAACACAAGCGGACTATCTTCCGACTCCGTTTAGTCCGTCCGATCGTCTTCATTACACTGGCGAATATAGCGATCAGCCCCCACTGAAAGGCGATACAGATTTAGGCGAATTTACGCACTGGGTCTTGGCAAGGGTTAAAAGGATGGCAGTGAGCAATACTATTTCTCACATGATTACCGATCCACATCTTTCTGCGAAATGGACCATCACTCCGAATACACAATATAAAGACCGGACCCGTTGCTTCAAAGAAATCAAGCTGGGTATAACGCCAACCACCAACCATGAGGCTGCTTACGCACAAATGTGTGGCATTGTTTTACCCCCGGAACAAAGCTGTATCGATTGCCAGGCGAAGAAAGGCAAGTTTCAACATTGTGTTGTTGTGCCTGGCTACCTGAACGGTGCATGTGCCAACTGTCACTATAACAGCGCTGGAAGGAAATGCTCCCATCGACCAGGTGTGTGGCAAGAATCCAGATCTGGGCAACGGTACCTAACTTCTATAGCTATCACAAAACGGCCGAAACTAAACGACGTGTCTGCGGCTAATCCCGTATCGATATTTAATTCGCTTGTCAACCTCGTGGCGGAACAACAGACTTACCTTGGAGAAATGCTTAGAAGGTTAGAAGGCATGTTGCTTCAAGTACTTGAAAGTTCGAAAAGGTTAGAAGGCATGTTACTTCAAGTACTTGAAAGTTCGAAAAGGTTAGAAGGCATGTTGCTTCAAAAGGCTGAAAGTTCGAAAAGGTTAGAAGGCATGTTGCTTCAAAAGGTTGAAAGTTCGAAAAGGTTAGAAGGCATGTTGCTTCAAAAGGTTGAAAGTTCTAGAAGGTCAGAAGGCATTTTGCTTCAAATGGTTGATGTTCCGAAGAACAACAACGCTGCATACGTTCCACGGTATTATAAAGAACAAGCGAACTTAAACTCTACACAACCTCACAAAGGGCATGTCTAGAATGGAGGCACAACCATGTTTTACGGCTAGGTAACCAATCCAGACGCGCAATTATGTTCGAGCAGTAATGGAAGCAAACAAGCACAAAGGGACTCAAAGGACTATCTAACTAAGTTCAGTACAGTATGCAAATCAAGTCAATTATTCGATGGTGAATTATGCGAAGATTGTGTCACCGTGCTACATAAGTTTTTGAGTATCGTCGACTTGAATTCCGCTAGTTAGATACAATGCACTACGGGCTAATTCGATCCGTGCTTATTAGGAGTGTAGGATTCAGAAGGGCATTGATATATACGGCGTATGCAAAAGTGTCCGAGGACCTGGCAACATTTCCGGGGCTGCTTCCTAGCTCCTTTTTCATTAGACGACTGTTCTAGAGTCCGAAGCACCCACGTTCCAACCCCCCTTATAGACTCGCTCAGCGTTGCCCCTCGCGTGTGTGGCATTGCTAAAGATCCATCATTAGGTGATACTCGTTGGACCCAATGATGGTCGTAGAAAGGGGATGCCCGGCACCTTCGGAATACAAGAACCGTGTGTCGCATGTTACTCTTGCTACCTAGATACCATGCAAGGGAGGGACTTATTTCAAGCGTCCTTATGTGCTGTGCCGTGCCAATCTACGTTGGTACCAGGCAGTCTCCGAGACGATGATAAAAGGCAGGGTTGCCGCAACAGTTAGATAGTAGTAGCCAACTGCTTCGTGAATGAACATAACACAAAGGAGCTAAGAATAGCTCAACTACCTATCCAACTATCGAATATTAGCCGACACGAAACATAATGGCCGAAAAAAACTTCCGAGTTATCGTAGTGGGCGGTGGGCCCGTGGGCTTAACCATCGCACACACTCTCTCCAAAGCTGGGATCGACTTCATCGTTTTGGAGCGCCGACCAATGATCGGGGAAGACGGCGGCGCCAGTATAATTCTTTCTCCTCATGGGTTACGTATCATGGCACAGGTCGGCCTGTTAGATCATCTCTCCACTATCAGTGCAGAAACGGTACAGAACCGGTATAATACAGACGATGGCCGCATATACAAAGAATCGGAGGGATTTGGTAAATTCAAGGAATTGTAGGTTTAGTATAACTTTTCGACCCATATATCTTAGCGCTTACTCACGATGCCTACCTGATCAGCCATGGCTGTAGTGGATACATATTCAATCGAGCCCACCTGGTTCGAGCGCTTCACGAGGGTTTGAGCAAATCCGACAGGTCTCGTGTCTTGACAAATAAGAAAGTTGGTGATATTACGGCCGACGACTCGGGTGTGACTGTTCGTTGCACAGACGGCACACAGTACGATGGGTCTATCGTTGTTGGTGCCGACGGTGTTCACAGCGTTGTCCGACAATACATACGAACCCTCGCCCTACAGGCCTCATCTAAAGCCGTCATCGACAATATTGACGAGGAGAAGCCCTTTACCTGTGAGTACCGCACATTATGGTGCTCCTTCCCCTCGCAGTACGACGGCGATGAAGATCACGGAGGACCGGGGACGGGGTGGGAGACGCACTCCTCGGACCACTCATTGCAGTATCTTATCGGCCATGACCGGTCGTGGATCTTCGTTTATGAGCGGCTCCCTTCTCCAACAAGGGAGAGCACCAGGTATACGGAGGACGACGCCGTGGCCTTTGCAGAGAGATGGGGTGACTTGGCTGTAGGCGATAAGTTGAAGGTCAAGGACGTGTTCCCCCAGCGCTACCATGCTGGCATGGCGAACCTGGAAGAGGGAATCCTGAAGCGCTGGTCCTGCGGACGCTTGGTGTTGGCTGGTGATGCGGCGCACAAGTTTACTCCGAACGCGGGGCTCGGATTCAACAATGGCATCCAGGACGCCACGGCATTGACCAATGAGCTCTACCGTGTTTTGCATGCTCTTCCTGAAGAACGATATCGTGACGACGAGACCGAAGGAGCCAAGTACAAAAATGGCCCGAGCACCGAGGCGCTGTCTGCCGCATTCGAGCGCTACCGAGCTACACGCGTGGGACTCGTCAAAGATGACCATGGTTTCTCTGCTTTCATCACACGAATGTCATCTTGGAAGACTGCCTTCCATTGGTTTTTTGATTGGTGGATTCAACCGCTCCTCCCTGTCTGGCTGGACACGTGGATGATGAAACGCAACGCTGGTGGGCGCATCAGTAAGGGGTTAGTGCTTGAGTTTGTAGAGGGCGATGAACCTTTCGTGGGTAGCGTCCCTTGGGTTCATCCCGTACGAAGTCGCCGTACTCTTTCCGGGTTGACGAAGTAATGAGCTGAAGATGGGACGGTATCCTAGTTTGGGGATTTTCGCGTACCTAATGCTCCTGAGTGACGGTGTTAAGGGGGGTTGGGCGTTATTATATAGAGTGGCAGCAAGTTTAGATGGATGCTTGATTAGACAACTCTCCTCTTCAGAATTAGAGTCTCGAGACTCACCTCGGGGAAAGCATAGTTGTTAACTTTGCAACTCTCTTGATGCTTTTTGTCCCTATGTCTACTGTAAATGGCAGATACAGCTTATCTAGCATATGAATTAGGTGAATAGAACTTAGACCATACCTAGCATTAATGTATAGTTTACGTATTCAACTTGAGATTCATATAAAGGAAAGCCTTTGAGCTTGCTGTATGTAAGGAAGTCAATTGATTATTAGCCTACTTTTGAAACATTGAAGCGGTTAGTGATGTTATTATAAACTGAAGTTTATGTTTTCGTGGAAACTGGATGGAAGCATTGTAGGTAATTGCTTAGGTTCAAGTTCCACGAATGTGGCTATCTAGGTAGGTGGCTTTGGCGTGTGGCTGGTGCATTAGATAGGCGACGTAAGGGTACCTTAGCTTAGGTAGCTTCCGTCACCTAGCCTATTAAAACTGGAGGTCCATTTGCTCTTCTGCGTCTTGCATCTGACCCGCTAACGTCAACTGCGCAGGCACCCGATTTCCAAAGTCTCTCTTTTTCACTTGTCGCAGGTTCATCCTGCACCTGGTCATCAAATTCAACAAACGGCGACCCAATGACTTGTGTGAAATATAATTGAGCTTTTAACAAAACTTTTCTTGTACAGACTCGGCCATTGTCGCCTACGCAACGCCCAACATGTCAAATACACCTGCTCCTCCTGAGGACCAGGCGAGATTGCTGGAAGATGCCTTGATTGCCGTGCGCCAGCAGACTGCGCTCATGCGCAAATGTCTCGATACCCCTGGTAAGCTCATGGATGCTTTGAAATGCTGGTACGTCCATCTATTTCTATTACTATAGAGCCCCCGTCGTATCTCTTAGATTTATCTATTGCTTCGGTAGCTTGGGTAGGTAGCTAATCACAAATTGCGTAGCTCTACCTTGGTTGCCGAGCTGCGAACGAGTAGCCTGGGACCAAAGCAATACTACGAACTCTACATGTCCGTCTTCGATGCCCTGCGCTACCTCTCTATGCATCTCCGGGAGAACCACCCTCACAACCACCTCGCCGACCTTTACGAGCTAGTACAGTATGCTGGCAATATTATTCCACGCTTGTATCTCATGATAACGGTCGGTACGGCATATATGGCTATACCCGAAGCACCGGTGAAAGAGTTGATGAAGGACATGATGGATATGAGCCGTGGTGTCCAACACCCCATTCGTGGTTTATTCCTACGCTACTACCTATCCGGCCAAGCCAGAGACTACCTACCCGCTGGCGACGGCGACGGTCCTGAAGGGAATCTTCAAGACTCCATCAACTTCATCCTGACCAACTTTGTCGAGATGAACAAACTCTGGGTGCGCTTGCAGCATCAAGGCCACTCTCGGGAGCGCGAGCAGAGGACCAAGGAGCGCAAGGAGCTACAGCTTTTGGTGGGCAGCAACATCGTACGCTTGAGCCAACTGGTGGACCTCGAAGCTTACAAAGACGGTATCCTGGGTCCGCTGCTCGAACAGGTGGTACAATGTCGTGATGTTCTCGCCCAGGAATATCTTTTGGAGATTATAACTCAAGTCTTCCCCGACGAGTTCCACCTGCACACCCTCGACCAATTTCTGGGTGCTGTATCACGGCTGAACCCCCACGTTAACGTCAAGGCTATCGTAATTGGCTTGATGGATAGACTATCTGCTTATGCTGAACGAGAATCCCAGGAGGAAGGTGTAGAAGACAAGGCAAAACTAGAAGAGGAGGCATTGACAAGTCTTCTAGAGAAAGTTCGATTGGGCAAAGAACAGCAAGAAGCAAAACCAACCTCGGGTGAAGCCTCCACCGATGCAAATGGGGACCATGCGAATGGCGAAACTTCCGAGTACGCCGAAGTCAGCACTCCAGCAGATTCCGAACCTGCTCCGTCAGTCGCGGATTCTGAAAAGACAGCGGTTGACAAGGAACCTGGCGAGATCTCACCGACGACCAAGAAGCAGCGTGGAATCCCTCCCAATGTCAAACTTTACGAGGTCTTCTTCGATCAGGTTAACAACCTTGTCAGTGCGCAACACCTCCCTATCCAAGACACCATCGCGCTGCTGGTCTCCCTCACAAATCTTGCCCTGAACATATATCCTGGCCGACTTGACTACGTCGACCAGATTCTCGAGTATGCAAACCGCAAGGTTAGAGAACATGCTAACAGTGCCGATCTTCACTCTGCTCCGGCACAACAGAGTCTACTGGCACTACTACAAGCTCCACTTAAGAGATACGTTTCCATCTTCACAGCTCTGTCTCTTCCTACCTATGTGCCTCTTTTCCAATCTCAAACCTATCCGACAAGAAGGGCTGTTGCTGGTGAAATTGCGAGAACTCTGTTGCGCAACCAGACCATGATCTCAACCACGATCCAGCTAGAGAATGTCCTTGAAATCCTCAAAGTATTGATCAAAGAGGGCTCACAACCTCCTGCTGGATACCCTGGCGGCCCACAACGAAGAGCACTGGAAACAGACGAGACGATGGAAGAACAAGGTTGGCTGGCACGGATTGTTCACCTGCTCAATGGTGAAGATAATGATACACAGTTCCGCCTTCTCCAGATGGTGCGTAAGGCGTTTGCCGAAGGGAATGAGAGGATTCGCACGACAACCCCCCCTCTGATCACAGCTGGCATGAAGCTGGCCCGACGATTCAAGGCTAGGGAGCACTACGATGATAACTGGGAAACACAGTTAAATGCACTCTACAAATTCTTACACTCGGCGATTTCCGCCATCTATACAAGAGTCAATGGCTCTGGCGCCGCAGAACTCTCGCTCCGATTGTTCTCTGCTTGTGGCCAGAGCGCCGACATGACAAACTTTGAAGAAGTTGCGTACGAGTTCTTCGCCCAGGCTTTCACGGTGTATGAGGAGGCGATCTCGGACTCGAAGGCCCAATTCCAAGCAGTGTGTGTTATTGCCAATGCACTACATCAGACAAGGAATTTCGGCAAAGAAAATTATGATACCCTAATTACGAAGTGTGCCCTACACGCCAGCAAGCTCTTGCGAAAGCCGGATCAATGCAGAGCAGTATACCTGGCAAGTCATCTGTGGTGGGCGACGCCGATTGCTGCTATTGACGAATCGGATGAAGGTGTAAGTGTCGCCGATGAAGGTTGACCTACGTGCTCTAACTAACTTTTTCATAGCTCTACCGTGATGGCAAGCGTGTGTTGGAGTGCTTGCAGCGAGCTCTGCGTGTGGCAGACTCCTGTATGGAGCAAGCTACGTCGATTGAATTGTTTGTTGAGATTCTAGATCGCTATGTGTACTACTTTGATCAACAAAATGAATCGGTAAGCAAGACTCTTATCTTGGGTGTTAATCCGGAGCTAGACTCACACTTTTTAGGTCACCACCAAATACATCAACGGGCTTATCGAACTCATCCACTCCAACCTGAGCACGAACCAGCAAGATTCGGCGAGTGTTGAGAGCAGCAAGAAACACTTCAAGCACACCTTGGACAACATCGCGTCGAGACAATACGAAGGAGTAGTTCTACAGCCGCAAAAGTGATGAAACCGATGTTATCGGAGCAGAGATAGGGGTGGGGACTAGGTGATGGTCTCGGGGTGATGCAGTTGCCTACCTAAAGCAGCATCACTGATGCCTCTACCGCCACCTGCATTGGTTTATGTTGTTTGGTAGTGAGGCTTGTACTAAATTATGGGGACGGTCACTTTACAGAGAAAAGCTGTGCGGCCGTCCTGTCCTGTCCTGTCTTGTGCTGTTAGTTGCAGATTACCGTGTACATATGTATATTCCTGTTGGTTGATGTTTGGAAGGATGCGCGCGTCCAACTTCTCAGTGGAGTCTAGGCGTAGGTCCTTTTACGATGAGGGTTATGTAAGGCAGGTAGTTAGCAGCACAGCTCTTCCTGTACGAGTTTCTACCAAACTGAAAAGCCGAATTTCTGTTCTGACCGACTACGGTGTATTGCTTTGTCCATTTTTTATTTTTTATTATTTTTTACCTGTCACTTGATCCGAATCAATAGTTTTATCCCTTGGCAGAACTTGGCTACGTACCTTGGCTTCGATAGGGAAGATACAACCTGGAAAGGGTTAGCAAATCTGGGACCCCTGATTGTGGCAGTGCTGGATGACTAAGAAAGTTGCAGCAGGTAGGTTCCAGGTTCTCAGCTCTGGTGCCCGCATGCTCCGCTGCAACTGTCAAATGGCCTCGAGATCTTGAAATCGGAAATTCAGACCGAAGTTGAGACATGTTAAATCCAGTCAACTTTTGTTTGGTCTTCATGTTGTGTGATGATACCCTAATAAATCAATTGTCCTATCTTTTCTCTTCAATGACCACTTCGGTGGTTGTTTGACTTATGCTTCGATTATTCCCTTTCCCTTGATTATTTTACCTATTCAGGTACACGTTCCAGTTTGAATCACTTTCACTCCTTTATCGTACCTCGACTCGACTCGACTCGTCTCATATAGTATATAATCGCTCGTTTGACTACTCCGACTGTTACAATCGAATGTATATTTACACTAAACAATTTCCATTAAAACAATACTGTATCCTGTGATACATCGATGACGCTACACGATCAAGCAATACCCAATCAAGATGCCTTCCGAAAAGTCTCATTACGTGCCGGCACCGCCGATACCAACCTACGATGAAGCGACCGGTGGCAACTCTTCATCTGTCCGACCGGACTGGCCTCCACCTCCTTCGCCGATAGATACAAGACCTGACCACGAGACCGAAGCCCAGTCCCTCCTCCCTTCCCACACTAGGCAGGCTGATTCGTCGAGGCATGCGCCCAACGGATACCGACCCCCTTACGTAGAGTCAGACGACGATGGATCGCAGTGGACTCTCGAAGACGATGATAGTGACCATGGCGAAGGCGCGCGGGTGCGACGCGACATGCAGGAGCTGGAAGTCGAAGACCCCTTGGACGGATCCTCCTCTAGATCATCCTCGTCGTGGAGGAAACGCATAGCTTCTTCGTTACCGCAGTGGAAATGGCGATGGCGGCTCCCCAGGATTACTGTTCGCCTCCCTCGTCAGAACGATGGCGCAAATACTCAAGATACGGAAACGAGCAATACTAGAAGGTGCAGATGGCCCAACATCAATAGTGCTGCTGCTATACTTCTAGTTGGTAGATTGCTTGCCGTTTTCCTTATCCTAGGCTTCCTATACCTTCTCTTCATGAGCGACCTCTTCAGCAATATGACGAGGCGCATTGGCGGTCAGATGTTCGACCCCGAAGCTGTGCGGCAATACGTACAGCAGAACATCGATTCGGGCATGATGAGGAATACCTTGAATCACTTTACCGGCTACGCGCACATCGCGGGGACCGAAGGCGATTATGCGCTGGCGATGGACGTGCGAAACGATTTCATGAAGTACGGGCTGGAGGATGTGTCGGTGGACGAATACTACGTGTACCTGAACTATCCGAAAGAGGGCGGCAGAGCTGTGGAGATCATGTCCGAGGACGGGAAAGAGGCTAAGTGGAAAGCTGCCCTCGAAGAGAACGAAGTCGGCGGAGAGACGGCCGGCCGCCAAACATTAGTGTTTCATGGTCATTCCAAGTCAGGAGATGTTCGAGGGCCGTTAATCTATGCTAATTATGGATCGAGGGAGGACTTCAAGAGACTTTCCGATAAAGGAATTGACACAAAAGGGGCTATTGCGCTCGTGCGCTATTACGGCACTCAGGGTGATCGCGCCCTAAAGGTTAAGGCTGCAGAACTGGCTGGATTTGCTGGATGCATCATATACAGCGACCCGGCAGAAGACGGTTTCCTGAAAGGGGAGACGGCGCCAAACGGACGGTTCATGCCCGCTGATGGTGTTCAGAGAGGGGCGGTTAGCTTGATGAGCTGGGTAGTGGGTGACGTACTTACGCCTGGTTGGGAGAGTAAGGAGGGCCAACCCCGGATGACGAAGGAGCAGACGAAAGGCCTCGTTAAGATTCCGAGCATACCGCTTGCTTGGCGAGATGCGCAGGTGCTCCTACAACATATTCAAGGTTTTGGTGAGCCGTGCCCGGATGAGTGGCGTGGTGGTGTGCCTGACGTGGAGTGGTGGTCCGGAAATTCTTCGTCGCCCATCGTGCGTCTGAAGAATGAGCAAGACGAGAATGAACGACAGGAGATCTGGAATATATACGGCAAGATTGCTGGCATCGAACAAAATGAGAAGTCGATTATCATCGGAAACCACCGCGATGCTTGGGCTTTTGGGGCAACCGACCCTAATTCGGGAACGGCAGTCATGTTGGAAGTCGCACGCATATTTGGCGATCTTGTTTCTCGAGGCTGGCGACCGCTTCGAACGATCGAGTTCATGAGTTGGGATGCCGAGGAATATAATTTGATTGGCAGCACCGAGTTTGTTGAGAAGAACCTCGAGGCTCTCCAGAAGAATGCCTTCGCCTACATTAACCTCGACACTGCGGTCTCTGGCCAGGAATTCCACGCCGCGGCGTCGCCAGTATTCCGCAAAGTCCTCCATAAGGTTCTCGACAGAGTCATTGATCCTAACTTCAACACATCACTACGTGCGCTGTGGGATGAGCGCAACGCCGAGCTTGAGGGTCTTGGTGCTGGTAGCGACTACGTCGCCTTTCAGGACATCGCAGGAACCAGCTCCATCGATATTCTTTTTAGCGGCGCTGCGCACCCTTACCATTCCGCGTACGACAACTTTGACTGGATGGAGCGTGTTGGAGACCCTGGTTTCATTTATCACAATTTACTTGGTCAAGTCCTTGGGCTACTTATCCTTGAACTAGCTGACCGACCGATTCTGCCCTTCGACATGTCCAACTATGCTCTCTCGCTAGGCCGGTACCTTGGCAACTTATGGCAATGGGGCGAAGAGAAGGGCGTCAATGGCCGGTTCAAGCTAGACCCCATTAAGGATGCAATCCACGAGGTTGAAAATGCCATTTCGGAATTTGAGAAATGGGAGATTAGTTGGGAGCAAACCGTCGTGGCATCAAGCGGATGGGAGCCGGTAGGGCTAGGACAGAGGAGGTGTGACTACAACAGCCGCATGGCTCTTTTCGAGACCGGATTGCTGGACTTGGAGTTCGGTGGCGGGGTAAGCTCTGCTTTCTTTATTCTACTTGTCTTGAATTCATATTAACATCCTGCGATAGATACCAAACCGAACACAATTCAAGCACGTTATCTTCGGACCACAGCTATGGTCCGGGTATGACGAAGCATATTTCCCCGCAATCCGGGATGCTGTCGACGCAGAAGATTGGCCGTTGACCCAAAAGATCATCGACAAAACGGCGGCAATAATAACAAATGCGGCTAAAGCTCTGCTCGAGTAACGGAGGGCTCTGAGCGCTGCCCGAGGGTAAGAAAATTCTCGTAGGTTATATGGATGCATTGTTCGGCGTCATAGGGGTTTAGGAGGGCTCATCATTGTACTGTACCTATAGGTGGCTTCCTCGTATGTTTCTACCTAGACTATTTCAGGGTATCATCACGTAGCTGAAGGCGAGGCTCTCGGGATGAGGACCCAGAGGTTTTATTCAAAAGATGAGTTCATTGTATTGGAAAGTGTTAGAACAATCCGTGAACCGCACACAAAAGCAGAGCTCGCTTCTATAAACCCTGACATACAGCCTTCCAAATCAATCATACCCAGATTACCAACTACGAACACGCCAGCCTGCTATGAAAGTGATGATATTTTAGGTCTCCAACGAGGTAAGCAGCAAATAAATTCCAACGCACTGGCAAAAACAACCCGTTGCTAACGCCTATATCTCGCATCGCCCGAGTACGTAGGAAAAGGGGGTCAAGGGTAGACAAATCACAGCGTGTACACCTGCCGCCCACAATACTCATTCACCTCCTCCGGAGACAGCGGGTCGTCCCAATCGTACCTCCGAAACTTGCAGGTGTCGATGGCGCACTTGTACCAGAGCGTGTCGGGCTGCTGGGAGGTGTCGCCGGTGAGGTCCCCGCGCGCGGGGTGTCCGCACCAGCAGCGCGGGTTGTCGGGGCGCACGCCCTTGGTGTCGGCCCAGCAGATGAAGCCCCCGAAGCGCGCGGCGGCCTCCCGGCAGTCCCGGCACCGGAAGTACCACCGCTCGGCGTTGCGCGTCGACCGCGCCTGGTCGCGCTCGATCACCTGGTGCGCCCGGTTCCGCTCCGGGCACCGCAGCGCCGGCCGCGTCGGGAAGTCCGGGTGGTGGAACGGCGGCGGCGGGCCCCCCGGCGACGGCGAGAACGACCGCTGGAAGGGCGCCGGCGCGAAGGGGATCGAGGACAGGTCCGGGGAGTTGCTGCGCCGCCGCTTGAAGGGCGAGATCTGGATCGCGTCGTCGTCGTCTTCTTCTTCTTCTACTTCTTCGTCGGAGTCGCTTTCTTCTTTCTTGACGGGGGCCGCTGCGTCGTCGTCGTCTTCGGAGCACTCGCCGGGCTCTCTCTTGATGACGAAGGGATCTGGTGACTCGTTCCGGCGCTTCCGCGATGATCGGCTCAGGCTGTCTTCGGCTGTGGCTGTGGCGGTGGTTTTGTGGCGTGGCGGAGATGACGGTTGTTGCGCGGTCGTGCTGCTACTGCTCGCTTCTGTCGCTGTTGCCCCAGACGGCCCGGCGGTAGTTTCGGGAGTGCTGCTCGTTGCCGTTGCCGACGACACGGCGCGAAGGGGTTCCTTGCCCTTAGACGCCGTCGGAAGTTCGGGATGGCTTTCGTTAGGACTCGGTGTCCCCTCTCGTTCTTCGGTCGCTGGACTCATGGTCCTGGATGACGCTGGCGACGTTGCTCTAGGAGCTGTTTGGACGTCTCCTTTGGCCCCTACTACAGCGGACCGTGGCATTGGCGCAGGCATGCTGATATCCGGCTCCTTTGTTAGATCCACAACTTCGCACTCCCGTGTTTTAAAAGCCTCGATGCGTATGATGATCGTAGCCCTGAAAAACCTGCGAATGAGTTTCTTGATCGACATTGTAGTTACTTCATATATAAGCTTACATGACAAATAGCGAATGACGAATAGGATTGGAAACCTGCAGGTGCCCGTCGTTTATATCACTATGCAGGCAAGCAGTGCAAACAGGAGAGGGGGTGAGAGGGAGGCGTCTAAATTAAAATTGAAATCTGCCCAACACGAGCGAAGTCGGGGTAGATAGGGGCGCAAGCAACCACTATATTCTCCATCATTTACTCTTGTTTCCCTCTCCCCAACTCTTACTAAGTTTCGCATACAAAAGACGGTTTTGCCTTGCTGATCGCCCAACTGTGTGCCTTATCAAGCAAGCCATCCTCAGCCGCTGCCCGGGGTGTGCTCGTTAGCTGCATCGGAGTTCTGCGGGTGCGCGTAGCGCTGCGCAGCCATTGGTCTCCGGAGCTGTCAACGTGGTAGAAAACGCCACAGCTGAAAGTCGAACTGCGAAGATTTGCTGCGGGCCGCGTGAGGGTCTCTCCAGCCTAAATGACCTCGCAGGCTTTCTTGCAACCGCTTTCGACCATCGAATTCACACTAGTAGTCGCTTCCCAGGGCAAGGGAATTGAACAGGAAAAAGTCCTAAGCCTAATGCCGTTTACACGACAGGGATTCCAGCTTAGCCTACTCAAAAGCCAAGAATCAAAAGATGGAGGCTTCTAATTTTTAGGTGGAATTACCTAGCTGTAAGTCACGAGGCCATTTTGGTGTTAGTCTGCGAAGAACACGCCAACGCACTTGTTGCTCTAGCTATGCCGCAGTCGGCTTGGCCATTAAACAGATGGACTTGAACACAGCCTCCACGAAACTTTGACGGGACTCCCTGGCGAACAATAGATGTGAAAGCGGGCGGCATATACACTAAATATGCTCCAAACTTTCATATTGTATTAGGAAATAAGGTACTTTTGTGTAAACATATTGTCTTGCCCCTCCTTAACCGAAAGGCGACTACACCTATGTACATGCCTGAAGCGCCTCATTTCGTGGCTTTGAGATTAGGTACTTTAGGTCATTTAGGCCTAAATGTAATTCTTCTTGGAGGTTGTTAGTTACCCGATATTCAAGTTATTAACTAAATAAGATGGCTAACTACAAACAACAGCTCCTAACATAATAAGATTCCATAGGAGTTATTTATGCGGTAGTTAATGCATCATAGAAATAGCATTCCACTATTCGTTAGTCTTCTCAGGCAAGTTTGTACATACTACCAATCAGGTGCAAACTACCTACCTACCTAGGTAGGTATCATCGCTAAGGCAAGACAAGCTAACCTCCAAGCAGGTAACATAATGCTATTTATCGCGTCAGGCCGCTTTTTACATTTCAAAAGTTACCTTTGACAAGGCCAGTTGCTAAGAGGGATACTTAAATGAAGTTACATCTGTTTAGGTTGGGTATCTGTATAATTACATGTCTATTATTACTAACGTCTAACATCGTGGCTTCGGAGTTCGGACTGTGAAGATCAGCCTCCTAGCTCGTACGGACCTGCGCTTCGTTGGATCGGGTGTTCTAATTCCACTGGGATTAGGAGTGAGCTGTCTGGTAGTTCTGATTTTGGTTCTACCGAGAGTTGCTGAAGAGCGTCATTTTCGGCGTGGGAGTGCATAACTCTATCCTGCTCGGAAGCTTTCAATGGTACTTGTCTCCTCTTCTTGATAATCCAAAAAACCAGGACACCCAGTATCGCTAAGCCGCAAACGCCACCAATGACTGCTCCAGCGATTGTTCCAGACGATGAGGGCGAAGTTTTTTCCGGACTCGGCGTCGGCGAACTAGAATCGGTGATAACGGGGGCGTTGGATTCGCAAGTCGCGGTCATATCGACATCGTTGACATCTACCGCCACGAGATCTTCATCTGTGGCAGGATTTGCCGCCCATAAGCTGAACTGCCCAGCATCCTGGTTTACCATGAGGTAGGCAGCGGACAGGAACTGGCGGCCAAGCTGGGGCATGTCGTTCGCGTTGATGCCTTGTATGCCATTGATGACGAGATCGGGGTTCGTATAGTTGGCGACAAGCTTGCCAGTGGTTGGGTCAATGTCGACACTGGGCACAACTAATTGGTCGTTTGGCACTCTCACAACGAGTCCAGACTGAAGTTTGATGGTCATGTCACCATCATACCTAGGTAAGCATGTGATTAGACGCTGCCCGTCTCTGGGGGATCGGATCAGTTACTGAAATAACATACCACTTTTCGTCTGGGGAGTATCTCAGTGCAAAATAATTTATCCCTAATGATCGTACATGGTCATCCGCAGCATCCGTCAGCTTGAGGAAGTTATCGACGAAGGGATCTGATGGAAGGGTCAACAGGACTGGATAGTCAGGCACGATGCATGCGGTTAAGGCAGTAGACAGCGATTTCGGGAATATGCTAACGTTGGTTCCGTTCGGAAAGTTGAGAGCCATATCCGTTATGGTGACTACCATTTGCGTGGAGCAAGGGGAAGTTGAGTACTGCAACTTTTCCACATATCGCTCCCCCGAAGAAAGTTTGGCTCGATCATAGCCGCCAAACACCAACGACCCGTCAATCTGTGATGTGGAAGATCCGCCATTTCGGCCCCAGAAGAAGCTCCAAGTTCGCGAAGCAATCTTGCCAGACTCTTTGAGCTTGTTAAGGAACGTCGAGTTCGTACCTAGTCCAAGGCAGGCCATCGGATGATACCCTTCAGCGCCCCAGTCATTCAGGGCAACCCCGAAAGGGAAATCTGCCAGGGCTACGTCTTCATTAAGCTTCAATCTGTCGGCAGCAAGAGTTGTCTCCGGGAATGGGGCATTTTCTTCTGGAAAATCCTCTGGATATGCTACTTGACGAGTTTTTGATGCAAAAGCATCATACGCCCCTCCCCTTATGGTAGTACAGCCGTCTTTCGTGGGTGCGTCACGCCTAAAGACACAATGCCCGTCTATTCCGTAGACAAAGGAGGTGTTGTAGGGCCTGCGATTACATTTTAGAGCCTAGATCTCCATTCAAGTTACGGCCGAGATCTACACGTACCATTGAGGTAAAAATGCAAATGACTGTGGAGGATCCCCAACTTGAATCTCTGCGCCTCTTGCTACCTGATGGTTTGCGAGCGTGACATTTCCGACTCGAACAGCGATGGGGTTTGGAGCACATGTATCAGATGCTAATGCTGAGGCGACAGAAGCAATGGTTAGTGATATAATCACACATCTGTATCTCGTTGCGAACTCGAGCATCTCGGTGCGGATAGGTTAAGCCGGCCAGTCTACTGATCGATTCATGGGAGAAAGACCATTGGTTAGAAGGAGAATGTATAGGAGACAATAGTAGAACATCAGGAAGAGACGGCGCAAAACGCTCAGCTCATAGTTGTGTCGTTTTCTTTTCCTACCTGAGCATTAGGACCAGTCGACCCCTTGACTCGGGCCGACACTTCGGCATGCGAGTTAGTTCCAACACATTTTTCGAGCCGGTGCAGCCCTGCCCCGAACCATGTGCATTTTGTAGCTGGTGTAGCCGCTTAATACGAACAGGATTTGGAACGACCAATGAACTACACTTGATGTTTTAAAGGTCTGGTTCAGGAGATTCTTGGCAGTTCCGGAGGTTACAATTACGACTCGGCCCCTGTCAACCCTGGTCGGTTTGGCTCTTTTGATTGGCCGCCATGACTTTATTTTTGGCATGTTGGTGATGTTGATTCAGATCCTCGAGGTTGGTTACTAAAACAGTCCATGGCCACCTTACACAAGACAATTTACAAACAATTTAGGCAAACAATCTACACAAGACTATTAATGTCTAAATCTTAATGGCCACAGTCCACCCGATGACTTCCTCTTGTTCGCTATTGTTCAATTTGCAACTATTTTCCCTCTATTCTTTTCATCTTTCTTGTCTCATGAAGACATTCCGTTGTTCAAACTGTTTGTGCCAAGACAATGGGACACCGATTGCGCAAAAATCGTGACACGTTGGTCTTAATAGCTGGGGCTCTGGTAATATGGTGGTCGCTTTCAGTCGTTTTCAATGGCACGTCCAAGTCAGAATTCGCTGACCTCCAACGATACATGAATAGCAAAATACAATCCCCTTCACACGCAGTAAAAGCGAGCAGCTTTGATTGGAGCAGAGTGCCTTTCCGCTACACACCCGGTCAATTGACGCCGCTCCCTTCGGGAGACACATCGCACCGCCTTCCAGCCGTTCAGGCTAAGTTTCTGTCAGAAGGACACCTGGCATCGAAACTCCGAGAGGCGAGACGTCACGAAGTTAGGGAGGTTTTCATGGGCGACTGGGGAGCATACAAGAAATATGCTTGGATGAAAGATGCCTTGAAGCCCTTATCTGGAGGCTTCCAGGACCAGTTTAGTGGGTGGGCTGCTACGCTCGTCGATTCTCTTGATTCTCTCTGGATTATGGGTCTTAGAGAGGATTTTGATGAGGCCGTCAACGCGGTTGCCAAGATAGATTTCGGAAAATCTAGCTCTGGGAGAGTCAACACATTTGAAACAAATATCCGATACTTGGGCGGCCTAATGGCCGCTTATGACCTCAGCAAGCGAGAAGTCTTACTCGCGAAAGCAGTCGAGCTCGGAGATCTATTGTATGGTGCTTTCAACACCGAGAACCGTATGCCGGTAGACTTCATCGATTTTGAAGCGGCTAAGACTGGGGAAGGCCTGATCGTGGAAGGGTCGGTTGTTTCTGCCTCACCTGGCACAATATCGCTTGAATTTACGCGGCTTTCGCAACTCACGGGTGAACCGAAGTACTATGATGCTATTTCGCACGTGATGGACGTATTTTACGAAGGACAAAACCAAACCAGACTTCCAGGACTCTGGCCCATGATGGTATCGATGAGTCGACAGGATGTAGTCTCGGGAAACCAGTTCACCCTTGCTGGCTGTGCAGATAGTGGTATGTAAGAAATGTTCGAGTGAAACCCCATGCCCCCTTTCCTCGAGATTTCGTATAGCAAGGGCTAACTCATCGCAGTACGTTCTTACATATCTTACTATGACTTAGAACCTCATCTCCTTTTGAACATAAATGTTAACACGTAATCAATAGCTTTATGAATATTTACCGAAAACCTATGCACTTCTTGGAGGCCACGAGGCGAAATACCAGATCATGAGCATAAGGTTTATGGAAGCTGCCAAGAAGCTATTTTTTAGGCCTATGGTTCCTGGTAACGAGGACATGCTTATGCCGAGCAGTGGATGGGTTGCCGAAGATGGAAATGTCTACCTTGACGAAGAAACAGAACATCTAGCATGTTTTCTTGGAGGGGTATACGCACTCGGTGGGAAGCTATTCAATAATAGGGAGTATGTCGACATTGGCGAGAAGCTGACACTAGGCTGCGTCTACGGATATCAAGCTTTCCCTACCGGAATGATGCCTGAGAGGGTAAATATGGTTGCTTGCGAATCTTTCAACGATTGCAAGTGGGATCGGAAACGATTTGACGAGGAAAAGGGGAAGCGACCCGAGTGTAAGTCAATCCGTGATAACCTATTGTATTCCTAATATATTAACCGACCGACTTCTATAGATAAGGAACATCTGCCCTTAGGGTTTACTACTGCTAAGGACCCTCGCTACATCCTGAGGCCCGAGACTATCGAAAGCGTATTTATCTTGTACCGCGTTACTGGAAACCCAATCTGGCAGGACCTAGGCTGGGAAATGTTCACAGCAGTAGCGAATGGCACTAAGACCCCGCGAGGAACGCACGCGGCAGTTGAGGATGTCACCCGCGCGGCTGAGTCGCTGCCGCAATCCGACTATATGGAGGTAGTGGCAACCTTTCAAGCATTCTTTGAGCTTATGCTAACACGTCCTTTAGAGCTTCTGGCTTGCGGAAACCCTCAAGTACTTTTACTTACTATTCTGTCCCCCTGATGTAGTGAACCTGGACGAGTACGTGTTCAATACTGAAGCTCATCCTTTCTCAAGGTCTAAATAATCGAAGAGCCATAGACACACTCATATATTTACATGCGACCTATCACTATTGAAGCCTGGGCATTTTAAAATCTTGGGTTGGAGGATTCATGTGCTTGGACTGGTCGAGGATAGCGAGCTAGTAGTCTCAGACCTCGATGATGGTCCTAATGAAGGAGTTTATATGTCTATTTAAAAGGGAACTAGGTTAGATTTCATCGCTTGTATATCGTTTAAAGAGCCGATAGTCAGTAAAAGTACTTGTTTAAGAGGGAAGCAGTCACGCAATGGTGCCTGGTTTTAGTCTACTAGTCTATCATAGAAGCTCTGGAATAGCTCAGCCAATTTGAGCTAATAAGGAGTGGGGTGGGGGTTGTTTAGTTTGCTAGCCATTATGAAGATATGCCATACTATATTACGTCTTCAGGGGTGGACCCCAGGTGAATTCATGGTGAGATTTAAGCAAGCACACCCAACATAAAAGACTCATGAGACTTAGATATAAGGTACCTGGTACTGTATGCACACTTCTACTCAGAAGTATCTGCACCAATAAGTGCCCTCGTTTCTAATGTTGACAACGAGGACTCAAACCTCCATGACGATTGATAGATACCAAGTACCTTTCATAGCCTTCCATTACGCAATTGTGCCAGAGTCCTCCATCCCACCAGAGACTCGCATATTAGGAGTCTAGTACCTTAAGGAGCGGTGGCATCAATGAGTGGCCAATTGATGCCCTTGTCCGCCGCGCCGATGTTCCCTAGACCTGCGCAGTTGTACAGACCGACAGGGTTGTTCTCCGTAGCTCTCATGTACTGGAGGTCGAGGCATTCCTCTATTTCGGGTATGAGCAAAATCACTGCAGTGGGCATAAATCTTTGTGATACTTACGTGGGCTTGACTTTTCGACGGCGATCCGGCCGTCCTCCATGGCCAACCACTTCTGGGAATCTTCGGTGTCGGAGCACTCTTTGATCGAAATGTTTGCCATATCCTTCCAGTTAGCTGCTCATCTCATTGTATTAGACTGAAGTGACCTCGTAGTGCGATTCTGCTCGATACTCACATTGAGCACCCGCGTCTAAACAAAGCTCGCTGCCCGCCAGTTGAATCTTGGTGCTGCCAGACTTGATATACCATTGTTGTTCGGGAGTCTTAGCAGCAGTCTTTCTAGATAGGAGGAAGGGAAAAAGTCAGCCTCGGTGCTTTCCAATACCCATATGGGGCGGTAAGACGAACACAACTAGACCACTGCCGGTGGTGGCCGTCTTAGGAACTACAACGAACTTGGAGTCCACCATCGAAGTAATGTAAACCGTGCGGTAGCCCTCGGGTGCCTGGGCGAAGCCAGTCGCGGCAAACGCGAGCATGAAGAGAGAGGTCGCCAGCATTTTTACTGTTTTTATTACGTTTCGGATAGGGGTAGTTGGATGATGACGCAGAATTTGATGGTGTTTGGGCGCAGCATCATCAGTAAGACCCCAGGTGCAGGAAAGGTCTGTTTATATGCGGACAGCTTTTTTGCAGTAGTCTATGCTGTTTAGTGTTAATTTACTAGCCTAATTGACAGCCGGTCCTCAGCTCTCAGAAATATATTAAAGCTCCTTCAAATCTGGGGGAGTTCCCCATTTCTCGGAGCTTGGTACAGGTTACCTAATCGGTCAATGGCCTAATAATTTAACGAAGACTGCCATGGGTTGTATCCTTGATCGTCGGCAGATTCTTTAGGAGACGGGCACCAATGGGTCTGCGGCTATTTCTTTCGCCTCCCTCTCCTACTACCCTATATCATCATCGGCTAATTTGCGCGAAGGCAATTCAGCGGCACTAAGACCTCGTGGGGCCAACTTTGAGGTCGTCTCAACCGCATGTTGTTTCGGACGCGGTATCGATTATTCTCCTCACTATGTGGTCAAAAAGGAGACCGATGTTCAATTGCTAAATGTAGGTAGGCAGTCACTCCGGGGCTTCAAAATATTCTGTCAATACTCAAAATTCATCAAATGACTCTCGTCTCATGAATATTATCACTCGCTTTCGAACTAATAAGTACCTAAGGTAATACTAGTAAGTTAATCGGAATGTTAGGTGAGATGAGACCTCGGAAATGATCCCGGTTATGTCAGTGAATACGCGGTGGATATCCGCCATCGTGGCTCAAAATGGTTGGTGGTCTAATTCAAAGCTACTCACCATACTCATCGTTCAAAATTGGTAATCTAAAGAACCTTCACTGATTAGTTCTATTTTTACTTCTCGAGTCGTGTCCACGCCATCGCTGCTAACTACCTAAATTGATATAGAAGTCAGCCGGTGATTTCAAAGTACCTTAACGATATAAATAATTCTTCCCAATAGATTATACTAGGTAGGCACGTAGATATTTTACACGAATGATTAAAAAGGAGTCTTGAAATACATCAACGCATTAGCATCAAATGCCCAGCTCTTGCATACCTCCTCGCCGTTCCAACCTCGTCTGATATGTTAAATGTCCAACGAGGTCTGCCTTATTCACAGGCTCCCTTTTCATGATACATTAACGATAGTGATTAAAAAATGTGACATATGCGTCATTGTAAGTAATGGTCTTCTATCGTGCCTACTATGACGACTAAGGTTTTCGATACGTAGTTACTCTTTGCTTATATAGGTAGATGTATAATTTTGTAAATGGATCCATTAGGAGGTAGCTAGGAGGTATCTATTAATCAACCTTACGGATCGATGAGATATGGATTGGTTTAGAGGAGTTCACTGAACATGTACGTTTAGCCCCGCTTGATGATAATGAATCTATTTTTATATAAGCGATTTTTATAAATTAAATTAAAACCAAGACTGTGGACCGGCACCTATTTTGGGTTGCGATTCCAGAAATCCTTGGCAAGGGTGACAAGGACATTGTAGGGATATTTTTAAATATATCCTCAGCGTGATAGTCAACCACGAATACAAATCTATTATCGTTATGATAGCATGGCTAAAAACACAAGAGTTACGTCTCTCATTTCTACCAGCTTTGTGGCAGCATAGAGTACCTTGTCACTTCCACCTTCGAGACGTGCACGCCAAGAGTGATTTCGGGTTCTTTAATAGCGAGTTAAGGAAGTTAAGAGCGTCGACATTGTTACTAGGTCTACCTTAGGTACATATTTAGATATTTCATTATGCTTTAAAAGCACTATATATCTTGAAATTTCACACAAGCTTCTGTGTAAGCCCTATCCTAATATCAAGTTCACCACCTCATTGTACATTTTTAAAGAAGTGCGGCACAGTGTACTTATAATTGACAAACTCGTCTGATTAGTGCTACTCTAGTGTTTTCTATACTGGCTCTAAGCATTCCCCCTTGAATATTCTTGCTCCTCAACTTCTTTACTTACTTCCAAATAGAAGGGTGGATGTTAGGAGTCTGGAGGCTCAAGCCACCAGGGACCAGGGACCAGGGGAGCTATGAGCCATCAGGGGCTTCACAGCCAGGACAAAGGAGGCTCGTGTATATGGACCCGGGACTTACCTGTAGTTGCTAGTTCGTAGATAGGACCCTCGGTGCCATAACAGAGTTCCTTCTCATGCTTCCAAGGTCTGCATTGTGACAGTGGAAGCATGAAAACCAAGACCCTCTTTATATTCCCACATTCGGAAGCCGTAATAATTTATGACTATTCACGCTAGCCCAACTCGAAAACAGCAATATTATGTGGTTGAAATAGCAGGTTTCGTTTCGAAAGGTAAAGCGGTGAAGTACTCCCCACTCTGATCTTTGACTATGAGCTTCATCTCCTGGACTGCAAGAAGGCTCATAGAAGGGCACCTCACCCACAAAAAGTCTGTAATGCATTAGCCAATCGGAACGTGTTCAGGATTGGTGCATGCATATGCAGATATGCAATAACAATGCTTTGCAGGAAATCTCATGCCACTTCCAGCCAATTAGACCGATGGGGCTGCCCGGTGAGACCTTTTCGACACAGTAGGAGGTGGTGCGTGCTTCATATCCGCGTGTCCGAACGTAGCCGTTATTATGTTATACAGTTTTTTGCGTAGCATTTTCACTTATTCATAAACATATACCAATCTAATCAGAGTAGACAGGTTAGTATATAAAAGTTTATTGGAGATCTAGAATGATGAATAAGGGGTGTTGGCCAAAAAGGAGGGTTTATATATACCAAGTGGTATCCGGAGTTGACGGAGTTTTAAATGGCATGAGTGACAAAGCTTACATAAGGCCCACCACAAGGAAAGGAAACACGTCACCATCCACGTTTTACGGTCCGCATTTCACGGAGATTGAAAAGGTCGCAACACAAGGAGCCGCAGTCGTATGATGAAAGTTACGGCTTTGATCAGGGCAGATCATCACCACCGGCCAAAGCTCGGAGATTCCGGAGGCCATTTACCCGTTTATAAGATTTATCTAGCTGTCTAGGGAGATTGTTGTTGTTGGTTTCGTATATAAATCAACGTCGATGTTGAGAACCTTGTTGACCCGAATTGAGAACCTGGTAGGTCAGATATTTAATCGCATCAATGACACGAAATGTAAGAGTCAACGTCTTTCTGTTCTCCATGCTTCTGTCTTTTCTCACTCAGTAATTCTCGAACCCGCCGATGCAAGTTTCACAACACCAAGCTGCGATAGCAAAAGGGGCTCTACCCGTCGATGCTACGATGAAAGCCTCACCACTGATGCGCGTGCCGGCGGAGGTGCGAATGATGATATTCGCTTATCTTTTTGACGATGGAGGAAACAAGCAATTACTCATTCAGAATGGGAGTGCCGAGAAGTTGTCAAAGGCGAAAGACAAAAGTCGAACCAGATATTATATCTTAGACGGATCGTTCCAGCGTCGTACTTACGAGACGACGTATCAACTCGAGACCGATGGTGTCAATTTCTACCCCTCCGTTATGCGAGTCAACCGGGCGGTATACGAAGAAACATCCTACCTAGTCTACGGCAGGCACACGTTCGACTTTGGAAGTCATATCGAGGCTGTCGAACCCTTTCTCTCCGATCTGACGCCATCCAGCCGCCAACTGATTCAAGAGATCTCCCTATATAAGCGGGGGCCAATGCCACCGTACGACTACGATCGGAGCGAGTGGCGGAACGTATGCCGCTTCTTGCAGGACCATGGGTCCATTAGAAAGCTACGGCTTGTGGTGCAGGGAGGTCGCCCTAGTGTAGCCTGGGAGGGCCCGAAGGAGTTTACGGCCACCGACCTGAAGCTCCTTTTCGACATCAAGCACGAGAGCTTAGACTGGGTCGAAGACTTAGCTCGTGTCGAGGGGATCGAGGAACTAGTGATCCAACCAGACGTTCATTATTGCCCCCCGCCCTCGTCGACGAATATGATCATATTTGCAGCCCTGTCAGCTTCGATCGAAAGGGGCCTAACCGAGTTCCTCAAGATGCAATTGCGTTTGCCATTATAGATGTGTATTCAATGAAGCGGGTAGAAGTGACCTCATGTCCTTCGGGTCTTGACTACCTAGGTAGGTAGTCTGTTTGATTAGAGGTATATTTAGAGTCTAGATAGGTCAAAAGAATTCGAGGCGTGGTCATTAGCATTCACCCATTCTGTCATTCTACAAGGTTGTTTTTATTAGTTTCATGTTGTATTTATGAACCTCAAGAAGTGCATAATGACAACCCACGCATTCTATTCGGGCCGAACCACGCTGACATCGCGTAAGCCTTCATTCGGACACCCGTTTACTCTCTAACAATTATCTGATTGTCGTTTGTTAAGACATGAGTGGAAGCATCTCGCTTCATAGTAGATATGGGTGGCATTAGTGGCTTGAATTCCCAGTCCCAACGACACTGGCACCAAAAAGAGGTCATGCCGTAATCTCCGTCGTCACGGAGCCAGTGAAAATGCGGTCCATTTCGCTCTCCCCAACGCAGTAGATCGAAAAGCCAACTAGCAAGTGGTCCCTCATCCAAGTCAGTATACTTATCGACGATATGCGAGATATCAAGCGAATATTCCTCCGAGCCATATAGTTTGCGCGAGCCCTTTAGCCATATGTTCTTGTATTCATTTGTGACCGGATCATGGTTGAGTTGAATAGATCTGCAGCGAGACCAATGGAGTATCTTAGGGTTTTCTATAAGTTCCGTTGCAATATCAAAGGCCGTCGGTCCCACTCCCATTCTCACCGGAGGGTAGGGACGTATCCCTGGCATCCATGGCATAAGATTCCGAAGGCCTGCCTGAAGGGTGATAACTTCGTAGAGATGTCGTATTCGCTGAGGGCCATATCCTTCTCCAACGAGAGTTGCTGATATCCCCTGAAGCTTTTGACCAACATGAGACAACATAATAAAGTCACAAAACTCCCCTAATGCTGTAGTTAGTAATGAACGCAGTGTGAATATTCGAACTCAAATACGTACGGGAGTGGAGGGACAGAGATAGCACTCGTTGCATCTCCATGTATTGGCAGAATTCCCACGGTGCAAAGTACACCCAGAATGACTCCCAATTTTTATCTCTTTCCAAGGAATTTGTAGGATTGGCTAAATTAACTGGTCCATATCTGATTGGAAGCAGAATACTGACAATTTCAGTTATGTAGAGCATTTTTGAGATTCGATCTTTCTCCAGCTCGTTGGTGAGGGTGTGGTATTCTGTGTGATGAGTCCTCCATCGAATCTTGCTAGGGTGTTGTGTTCGCATGTAGTGATTCAAGCCGTAGACTGAATGCGAGACGACTTCATGAAACGACCACAACTCAAAGGCGCTTTCAATAGTAAAGTAACTAGCAGGAACTTGTAACTTAATCGCCTGGTCTGCTAAGTAGTGATTGCAGAAGTTGACGAGCTTGTAATTGTATTTGCTCGCATCAACATCATCGTACTTCAGAGGTCTCGTTGGTTTCCAGTCTGCTCTGGATGCTTCAAGTCGCGCGACGGCAATGGGCAGGCTAGCACCAAGTAACCTATTCAGGAGTCTCTTCAAGACAATCCCTTGGTTGGCATGAAAGATGCGAAATGCGTTGGGGGATGCTTTAGTGAAGTTTATTAAGGACTTGAGGTCCTGCGACTGTTCCATGATAGCGACCATGACATCGCAATGAAGGGACTCGGTGGATATGAGCACCCTTTGTGGGTTGGACTCGGGAATATGCTCAAGGACCACCATGATGTTTAGATTCTAGCAAGATGAAACACGGTTAGCTTGCCAATACCCCGTGTTTGACGTGGGTTTGCGTATGTGTCCATCGAGAAATGAAAGCACATGTATCCAGTAAGGAAGATGGCTAGGTAGGTATGTATCGTGAAGGAATAGATGGGGATACGTACGTGAATAAATCACCAACAGGACAGTTGCTGTGTTGTCCAAGGATTTTGAATGTTTGGAACCCTTGGTGGGTGTGATGTACCAGATCCCTTTTATATTCTAAATTTAATAATCTAGATCTAGTAAGCTTTCACCTAAATGATGCAGTACTGTAATTCTAAATGCTTCGCTTTGACATAACAAAGTTCACAATCGTGCATACCGCTTGGAACCTTCATCCTAGACTATGAAAGCAGTGGGCTTGCACTACGAGGGGAAAAATCATAGCACATGAAGCTATCGAAGTTAAAAAGGGAGCCCAATGTACCTAAAGTCAGATGTTGCTCAAAGCACACCGCCAATAACACAAATACTTTCCGAAGATAGCAACAGTTAAAATCCAGGGAAACATAGTTAATAGGCGTTGCCTTAACACCGTACTTGAGGAATGAAGTTGTAAGAGAATTGAATGATGCTATACATGTGATGGGGTATTTTCCACTGTAAAAGTGTGAATAGGGGCTAACACTAAAGAGCAACATATTTCGTAAAGTCTATCTAAAAAACTAAACAAGAACTCCTATCTTTAATTGTGTTGTATCCATTTATTATAAAGCATAGCATGATAAACCCTTGATTCCCTGAAAAGCTCTACTAATTCAACTTAGATGTAGTCATCCACAGTGTGATCTCCTGGCTTAGGCTTGACCTCGCCATTTGATGGCCGAGGGATAGAGTTGTGCTTAACAAACTGCCTGATCGCCTCATAATCTCTGCATGTATGCATGCGATCCATGTCCGCCGTCAACCGACCAGTTTTACCCGCCCACACGAACGGGACAACCCCAATGTCTGCAGTGCACATCAGCCTATAGCGAAGATATTCCACACAATGGTCTGTTATTAAACATTTCATGTTAGCATGATGCATGTGGTTTATGTAAAAATGACTCTGAACATACCAACGTGGAGCTTTTGATAATACTCCGTGGTCCCTGAAAGAGCTACGTGCTCTGATTCTCTGGTGTAGTTGAAGTTGAAATATGAATAGCGTCTAAGTAGGTTCTATATCCATTGTCGTTAGTAGTTCCACCTGGCGCAAATTGATGAAGTTGCAGTTATACTAAGCAGTGTAGTTGGTGGGTAGCTTCGATAAGCACCGGATAGCCAACAAGTCCTTTCTCGGGGTTATCAAAATAGGCATGAAACCCCGGGTCAATACCCGAACTTTCGGCATCTTCTTCGGATACTAGAAGGATACCAGCGTCTAGTGCTTCCTTGTTAACGCTTGTTGGTAGCCGTTTTGGTGGAGTTTGTAATAGAGTAACATACGGATCTGAGTTAGTTCTAACCAAGCCGCCTCTGTGGAGGGCGATTCGTGTTCTCGATATATGCTATTCTCTCTATTGTAAAATGGCGTATTGACTTTGGTGGGCTTCGCATCTGAGGGCAGACTGCGCAATAGCGGTGCAACTCCTATGGGAGGCTCCGATACGCTCGAGCAACTGTTATGAGAGCGGTAAACCAGCAACGAGGTTACTGAGATGCTTAGCAGATTTGTAGACACTATGCAGAAGATTAAAGCTATTCTCCATCGCGTTGTACTCCAGAAATCCCGATTCGATCCTCTTAGTGGCTCGGAGTCTTCTAAACCATCATCAGAGGAAAGTAGTCGAGATGCTGATGACTCGTCTTTGTTTTCTGGGTAGTTAGACAATGCCGCCATGAGCTCTTGTTTTTACCGGAAATATTTCGAAACTTGTATAGTAAATAGAGAGACCTGGAAATAGACAATGACATACGATTCACTACAAGGTACCTAGGTTGTGCGGTTTACCGCCCTTTCTCCTTTCATGCAGGGTTCAAGCTCATCATCATGTATGGAACGTTCCTTCAATGCGTGAGGTAGACTAGGATTCATATTGTCTTTGGGCATCTCGATGGATTGAAACACTATCTAGGCTGATCCAACATCCCGGAGCTTTTTTCACATCCCATGGTTGACGCCGCATGCTGACAGGGTTGGTCATTTCTAGATGAGGAAGGTCATTATGCAGGTAAGCAGGCACGCAGCGTAAGCTGCCATGTGTTTCTCCATGTACAATGGCATGGATTCAAGCTATCTAGGTACCTAAGTGATTCCGAAAGCCGAGGACTAAGACATATAACCCCTTGAGAGTGGCTACCAGATAGTCTTCTTGCAGTGATAGAACCCCAGTTCCACCTCCGTCTTGTCTTCTAGGCCCTCGCAACGCTCCGATAATTGGTCGGCGCAATGCTTTGCGTGATGACCGCTAAATGTCTTAGTATCAAGGAACTCCTTTTGATTCTCCATCCCGTAGCGGAGCTTCCTCCACTGAAACAGGCAATGTTCCCCATGCATCCTAAGCACCCATGTTAGCTATGATGGGAGAAAGCATGTGGAATGCCGTGCATCACCAACCTTTTCGTGTAAATCTTGACATGTTTCCCCTCCCAAAGATCTTTGACTGGTATCTCTTGCGTCAAGTTCACATCTGAGTACCACGTCCGGTCTCCAAAGACAGGATACATTTCAGTAAGCTTCGGGAAGACACATCGAGATGGAAACCATCCATAGAAGTTGGGTTCCATGAGACAGCCACGTGAAATAGCAACCTCGCTGGAGCGACCACAGTGATTCCACTCTTCGTCCTCAATTTCTTGTGGCGATTTCGTTTGCGTTACGGATGAAGAAGGGCTCGCTAACTGGACGAACAGGAAGATGACGAGGGCCGTCATGAGTCCAGCTACAAAAGGCCATATTTTAGATCGCAATACTTCTGTTCGAGATGGCCGCGAAGAGTTAGAATCTTCTAGCTGGCCATACTTGATATTCTGGAAGCGCTCTGTGCTATCTTGTCTGGGAGCCATTTTTGTGAAAGCAACTCTACCGTCGACGTTGGTCTTGTGCTCAGAATTCCTAGAGCAGGACTTGAACCTCTACGGGAAGTTTCTTTGGGAATGACATGATGAATAGAAGCCAATAAATTATTGCCGTGCTGGTACCCGGTTTCTAAATGATGGACATGGGCCTCCGCTCTGTGCCACACATGAGGATGCGAATAGCAGGGTTCGCATCGCGTATGAACCCTACACGAACCTAGATAGGAAGTTGATGCTAATCATGATAAGTATATCGAATCCTTCATGGACTGATAGGCTGCCAGCATGTCATTTGGAAATCCGTATCTGCAGCTATTATATATTTTCATGCGTGTAAGAAAAGCCACCGCTTGCGGAGATGGCAGGCTAGCAGCCATCTCGTAAGGGCGTATGGACTATACCTGCCGACAGTCTGAGACATCCTTCAGCTAAGCGGAGTTCTTTTTGAACAGGCGAATCCAGTTGTGTGCTATGTCACCACTCTTGGCATCTAAAGTACAATTAGTATAAGTACCTCTAGAGCACTTACAAGACTCCGAGTCCTCTTCTTTTGAGCAAGACACATCTTATCTCTAAACTCGCAGTAACACAATATCAAAAGTCAACATCATCATGAAGTACTCCTTCATCCTCACCTTGGCCCTCGCAGCCATTGGCTTCGCTGCTCCTAATCCAGCACCTGCCCCTGTGCCAGTACCGGTGCCGGCTCCGAAACCCGCCGAGTGTAAGTCCTGTAACTAAATATATTTCATAGTTCGTACACTGATAGACAAATTCCAGACATCTATAGCATTGTCCCAGGTGAAGATGAGGGAGACTCCGTCGAGAAGAAATGAGGGTCCGTGTGAACATGTCTCTGTGACATTTCCGGAATTATCTCTTCTCAAAAGCAGGATGTTGATTGCGGACCTATTATTATCATGTTTTATGGTGCCGTGATATTATATTTTGCGGCTTTGGCCGCCAACATAGGGGTTCCAAAGTAGTTCGGAATAAAGTCTACGAGTACATATCCTCGCATGTTACCATTGTTAGAACGGCTGAGTGAGCACATGCTTTTGCTTGTGTACCAGTAATGTAGTTATAGGACGTGAAAGGTACCTAGGTGCTACGTAGGTATAAAAATAGCCGCATCCATTTACAATAGTAACAATTACAACCCCAAATATACCTTAGTAGTCGCCGATGATTGCATTCCTTGAAGAATATTGAAAAATATTTGGGTGCTTTAGGTAAATGATAATAATATTAACAATGTGAGTCCCAGGGACAAATTCAGGGGCTGATTTCGAAGAGGTAATCAGGTTAGATAACTAAACTCAACGAGTCTACCTAGGTACTTAACCCAAAATAAAATAGAGTGTTATATCTCTTTACCCTGCCTGCGCATGTAATTCCGCCTCATTAGCACGATGACCCCAACGGGCTCGGAATGTACGAACTCGTTCAAAGCAAGAAAAAAACAGCGACACACAGTGAGCCTTTTCGGCGTACTGAATCATGATGATGGTGTGCAGAGAGAAATATTCCATACACATTGGGATGTGCCGTCTTGGCTCGTGGGTTGCTATTGGGCAACCTAGCTACTATTGAATGCAGAGGAGCCTGGTCGCCGACCTCATGCTCGACCATTGGCTTAACAATAGCTGTGTGAGTCAGAACTGTTTTATATAGTTGTCAACAAAATAACGGTTAAGTATCTTTAAATTGGAACAAGCATCTACGGTCTTGGAAGTTGGGCTGAAGTATCATGGAAGATATTTCATCTCAGTAATAGATTGTAATATTTGGGGAAGGCTCTGGATCTCTAGCTGGTATTAAGTGAAAGATATCGAATTCCAAGTTAGCCAAGGACCAGACAACAAATTGAAAAGTTTCCTGTGCTACCGTCCTTTTAAAGCCACATACTATTATTCGTTCTAGTCTATTATCAGTGCGGCTTTACCGCACACACGTTACGTCAGAGCAGAGGGGAAGTGATGCGTAGCGGGGGAGTTGTATAGTGAAGCGATAGCCGATCATTGCCCCCTTTTTAGGGTGTTACTTCTTCAATGCATGGTGATTAGTTATCACCAACTCAAAAGTTGACAATACCATATTGGGGGGGAAGTTCATGATTCATGTGCACTAACACCTTGTGCGTTCAGAGGTGAGGCCAGGCGGACGATGTTTACCATCACCCTAAGCCTAAAACTCCCTTCAGTTAGTCTTAGTCTTGAGCTCACATCGATGCAGAGGCCCCACAGGCCTACAAAGGGGTAGAAGGAGCAGTGTTTTATCTACGTTTAGAATGGCATAAGAATGTAAGTCATAGTATCAGTTGGTTCGGGCTAGGGCTCACCCTGCTAGGTGCATGCTCTTAGTCTTCATCCACCACACGTCTAATATATGACAGTAACTCCGGATTACTAAAATGGTAGAATTATGTTGTGGAACGCTTGGTGAGTAAATATCCACGAATGAGCTACGAGAATAATTACTTGGCGGGAACGGCAACATGTATGAGTGTGATGATATATCGCCTGATATGGATATCACATCTGACGAGAGCGGTTGAAGGTGGTGTTCACCAATGCTGCATGCTTTATGAGGCTCTGCGGTTCAAAAGTGGAAGATATATGGTATACAAATGGCCCGGGAGCTCTTCCTCCCCACTGTTACTTTTCGTTCTCGTTAGAAAACTTCCGGATCTGTCGCTTAGTACTTAGGTGCTTTACGTTTATAAGCGAGCAACATGAATGATACCAACCTCTATGTGTCTAATGGCACTTGCTTCTTCGGGCCAGGCCAAGTCGCAGACTCACACTTCATTCCCTGCGGGAATGCTGCGCTTATGGGGACCCAATCTTGCTGCTATGCTGGAGATTATTGCCTATCGACCACGGCTTGCTGGGATAACAACAGTATGTCTTAGATTTAGCCGAACATCGTAAAGCAAAGATAACTGACGTGTGCTATAGCTGTTGTGACATACCTCGCAGGATGCACCGACTCGACATTTAGCTCTGCAAAGTGTACCAACAAATTTGACTATCCCGACCAACAATATGTTGCGATAGCAAGGTGTGAAGGCGACGATGTAGATATATGGTCAGGATGCTACCACCATCCCACGTGGGTCGCGATACAGAAGGAACCGGACTGTGCCTGTAATGCTTCGAAGCCGTTGATCCGGAACCCGAATGGGAAATCCACCCTCGACGAGATCGGGAGCTTGCCCCCAACCCCGGGAGGTACTATCTCATTCAACCCTACTGCAATTCCAACATTGAGTTCTACTTCTTCTCGTACTTCTAGTTCAGTCTCCGAGACATCCCTAGTAGCTACGTCGTCGCCACCGACGTCACCCGTGGCCGTTGCTGGAACGTCACAGGGACTCACCACCGGTGCGAAAGTGGGTATCGGCATTGGTGTTGGCGTCGGTGTTCCATTAATAGCCGCACTTATCTTCATTGCCTTCGTTCTGCGGCGCAAGAAGTCGGCCGCAATTGCACCGGCACCAGATCCGGAACCTAGGCCCGAAACATCACAGCAGGACCACGAAACTGCTGCCGCGCAAGCAAGCAAGGAAAAGCCATCTAGTCCCGAGAGGGAGTTGACCACACCCGAACCACCCGGGTCGAGTCCTGCATGGTACGGGTTCAAACCGGAGCTAGCTGCCAATTCTGCTTATAAGTCCGAGCTGTCTGGCGACGAGCCCACGAGCCTTGGGACATCAAGCTGGAATTCAGGAACACTTGAAAGCCAAAAACTCTCGGAATTGTCGAGTCATGATGCGGTTACGAGTGCGAAAGGACGGGCATCTTGGGAGAAAGAGTAGAGCCAGGTCGAGAAGCTAAAACCAGTAGATATTGACACGGTGTATGAATTGGGACCTCATGACCAAGCGTTACAGCGATCTCTGCTCGTTTTAAATATGCCACTTGTTAATGTAAACATATATCTTCGGAATTCTCAACTGTGATACTAGGAAAGCAAATTAGGGAGGCCTTTTTCATCATCTTTCATCGTCTCTTTTAGGTGCCACGTAGAATGTATCCATAGCGCGAGTGACGTACAGCCTAGGCATATAGGTACACTTTGCGTGATGAGTATCGAGCGAATTCATTGTTCCTCATTTTGAGCGTAGACGAAGTTCGCCGCTATCCACTCATTAGCACTTGTGATAGAAGTACTCAGGAGGAAGAGACTACAGGAAAAATGTCATACATACCGATAGGTTCGAGGCCATTTTCCTTCGCCCAATCCCTCACACCGTGCCTCTCTTTATCTGTACCCCAATGCTTCCTATCTTCCGGCTTGGTTAGGTAGAGTTGATCTGTGGTGCCGTTCGCGGGTGCAAATAATAGGAACACGTATCTGTGTTTCCCTGTCTTGGGTGGTGGACCTGGAGGCTTATACGACATGATGTCCTTGAAGCCGGACAACCGAACAACGCTGGATGATTCGGATATCTTTACCCCCGTGGCAATGAAATGGCAAAATTCGGACCACTCCGGATTGTCGCGGGAGGGGGCATCCGGATCGGTGATCGTAATGGTGTACGTCACGTTGGAGTCCTCACTAACTGTTGAGGATGAAGCAGGGTGCCCTCGGCGTACCGTGATAGTGGGCTCATCTTGGACCTTATCTACTTCCACGGTGTTTCCCAGATCTGCACTTTCGCCAGACGACCAATCCACATCAAGAAGAAATGATGGGAGAAACTTGTCAATGACTTTTTCAGGTCAGGCGACAACGTCCATTGCTTAAGGGGGAGTATTAGTGTATGAAGTAACACTAACTTACCTGTTGGGAAAATCTCCGCCTTCTTCAGTCTAGAATTCAACCTGTTAGATACTCTCTAGGAAAGGATCATATATATACACCTACTCATGTTGTACCTTATATACACCTGAGTCCACTAGATCAGGCTTGAATGGTGTTATGACAACCTGTTCGGTAGGTGTGTGTTCGGTGGCCACGGCTAGCGTCGCCAGCAAAAAAGGAGAGATCCACATGATTAGCTGTGATATCGTCTCAACACTTAGCGTCAAGATCCAGTTTGAAATATAAATCATACTGGAAGGTGTCGATGTTGAAGACCTGTGCTTGAGAGCCCCGCATTGCATTGTCGTGATGTCATATACAAAACGAGGTGATCGACCCTTGTAAGTGGTACCTAATTCTACCCCTGCCGTGAATTCACTCTACAGGTGCTTTCCAGCGCCAACTATGGATGCATCATGATCATGCACTGTTGAAACATGGAGATTGCAGTGCAAACGAACATGCACATATGAGGGTTGTCGCAAACTCGCATCTTTTATGATTCGATGGAAGATCTAACAGGAAAGAACCTGGCTCAGACATGCCTTTTAGACATCATCGCTGGTGGCAGAATGAGGTGCAAACATCCCAATGTGGTTACTACGAATGCAGAAACGCACAGAGGAAAAGTTCGACTCGATTGCCTAATGAAACCAGCTCGGAAGTATCTGATGTATCATCACTGCCAGGATGCCTCCCTCTACTCTCCTCATACCAGTACTTGAGAGGGTCACTGAGATTAAGTGATTGTAGCTGTGCCTCGACGTCTACCAGTTTGGCTTTCCATCTTGGCTGTTCTTGAGCCGAATTGAATCTGGAATTTGTTAGTCACGCAAAATTGATATTTGCGCCTCAACTTACCGCTCTCTTCTTTTCTCTGGCAATCGTAGATAAGCCAAGCTTATCAGCCAGAAGTCGCAGTATCCTTTTGGCTGGATCTATTACAGCAGGATGAAATTGGTTCTGGAAGTCACACTTCTCCCACACGGGAGAGCTGATAGCAAACCTAACAAGTTCCTCGTCCAGGTAAGGGAAGCGCACTTCCTTCCCCCAATGCGCCATGATCCGGTCGTCACGGCCTAGATTCCTCTGCCCGATACGACTAATATCCAACTTCAATTCCTCGACAAGGCGAGGATATCCGCCATTCTTAAACGCTGCCTCGTGGCGTGCATAGCCGCCAAAGAGTTCATCCGCACCAAGACCAGATAATAGGACTCTAGCTGGTGATGTTATGCTTGGCGGAGTTGGTTCCCATTCACACTTGTGAACATAAGAATTGCCAATACCACGTGCGGCGAAGTAAAGTGCGAAGGCGATGGAGAGGTCCATCTCGGTATTGTGGGGGTATAGAAGGGAAACAATCCTTGATTTGTGACTCAAGGCCTCTTCGTACGGCACATTGACCTATTAGGGCAGATAAGCTTAGACGCAATGATGATGTAGACCGATCTGAAACGCACTGCAATGAATCGCCAGTATCGATCTGGGCAGGTGGTATGCAGCTCGTTAAAGGCCTTGCGGCCAGTAATTCTGTCGGGGCAAGCTTCATAAATGTCTGTAGTTGGTGCATGAGGCTGGTTCTTTTGTATCGTTTTGTCTATTGAAACTTGACGTGGGTTTTCAAAGGCAACGTTAATCAGATCTATCCCCTGGCTCGTGGGAATCAAATCATGAGCCAGTCTTGCAAGAACCGTACAGTCAAGACCGCCAGAGAATAAAATTGCGACGCGAACATCGGTGTCGGATAATGGGTTCGGAGGTTC
Organism: Hypoxylon fuscum; assembly: GCA_022578945.1. Lineage (NCBI taxonomy): Eukaryota > Fungi > Ascomycota > Sordariomycetes > Xylariales > Hypoxylaceae > Hypoxylon > Hypoxylon fuscum. The sequence continues at coordinate 104,526 of MU399838.1, read as the reverse complement.
GGGGACATCTAATACCCGCAGCTTGAGAGATTCACATAACCAGTGTCGGAGAACCTCTACTGATACTGAGTTAAAGTCCAGCATGTGTTCTTGGGGCGGCAACGTCGTGTTGAAGTCGCCAATACTCGAAACCTGCGAATATAAGTTTATAGCAAGGGTCGCAGGCGCACTTGAACTCCTCCAAACGAGTACTTACCATGTGGTCTCCCCCAGATGATAACCAATCATGCTTGGTAGTATGAGTATCTAGCTTCAAGCCAGAAGCTGTGGCGAGACGTGTATCCAGGTTCAGAGAATAGACACCATCTGCTTCGACTTCCTTCCAGTCAGCCGGGGGCATATCGGCAATACTCGAAAACGATATTGAATCCCCGTCCTCCGCTTGGTTGATTAGGAGTGACCGGCGTCCAAGTCGGTCTCGACCAAAATAGAGGCGTTTGAGATAGGCATCGTAAAACAGAAAGGCGAATGGACCATCAATGCTGCGCAGAACGCTCAGAATGTGCGACTCTCGAAGTTCATCTGACGACGCATCGATTATGCCAAGTTTGCTTAAGATTAACTCCCCGTCGTTCCTACTGCTGATGGATTGACCATTGACTCTCCAAGCTTCTCCATTCCAGCATAGAATGGATCCAGTGGCAAGTGATTCCAATGGTTGCCTTGCAATATGGTCTCCTCGTAAGGCCAACACGGTAGATGTAAAGCTGAGATGAATTACCGAGTCCCCATTTCCGAAAGGAAGTTCGCGGTGCGCTTGGCCAAAATGGTCTGGTCCACGATTTGACAACAGATTTCTCAATTCTAAAGAGGGGCTTGGAATGGCCGCAGTAGAAATTACCGCATGAATACCACACATTTTTCGTAGGTTCTACCAGTTCCTTATGGCTGTTGATGAAAAGGGCCTTGTAGAGTGAAAGATGAAGAAACTCAGAACAGAGCTAGAAGGCTTTCGTTCGCGCGTCGCGTTTTGCCTGGAGCACAGCCCCGCGCAGGCACGCCACACATTTTCTAACTTCAGTGGCTGGTGAATTGAAGCCAACTGCTACAAGCAAAAACTCAACAAACACTAGATGGTTTGCTAGATAGGTACATGAGTAAATATTTAGGACAATGATAACAAATAAGCAAAATAAAATGAAATATAAGTACGTGTCGTGTCCGCCGTGAAAAAGTAGTAAAAAAACAACAGGACATTTTCAAAATAATTACATTAAAAAATAGTTGATCGACTTAGCACCTCTCCGTTTCGATCGGAGGACCTCCGGGTTATGAGCCCGGCGCGCTTCCACTGCGCCAAGGTGCTTTTCCTCGTCGCTCTTGACTTGTCAAGGATTTGCATAGATGGCACTATATACCAAGTTCTCTCCCCCATTATTTACCCGTTATCGATAAGCAGATTTCACCTTTTGATTTTCAACACAAGCACATTCATTTTTATTAACTTCCATTCCATCTTATTTTCACTTATCACAGGAAAAAATGTTAATAGAATCAACACCTGTTTACTTTCCTAAGGCGATCTGCTGTTTATTTTTTCAAGAGTATTTCACCTAGCCCAATTTAATAGAGGACATAATGCCTCTACATCTAAGAAGACGGATGCATTATAATGGTTTCATATGTGTCTGTTATTCCCACCCATTTGATAAGGAAATATTTAGCTTATCTCAGCTTGGATTTGTCCAGCATGATGACAGTATTAACTTAATTCTAATCATCGACTTTCATTTGCCCATCTATACTAAAACTAAACATTTAAACGATTTATTCTATTATCACAGGTATCTAGACAGCGAACTAAGTGTGATCTTTCTGCATTGACGCTCGGGTGGAATTATTTGAATACGACACATTTACAACAATCCCCAAGGGAACGGACGATGGTATCAGTCTCTCCAATGTTATTACTCCTCTTTCTTCCCTTTCAAATCCAAGACTGTTCATCTACATATCAAGGAACGTTTCCAACACAGATATTTCTTCGATAGGCGCAATCCCAGATACTCTCAAGTTGGAAGGGAACAAAACCAGAAGCATCCAAAAGATCTAAGCAAAGCTCAAGATTTTTCCGTAGCAATACCCTTCAGGCTATCGCGGTCCCGCTCTTCCCAGATCGCCCTCTCGAGGGACGGGTACACGATGTCTGCACCACCATCAAGCAGCCCATCCACGTCTCCGAGTTTCCAGCTAGCACGGGCGAAACGGCGGCGTACACCTGCCGTCATGCCCACAATCCTAATTTGCACACCAAACCCGAGCTGTCGATGAATGTCGTCTTTCAGCTCAGCTAATGCCGTGATACCGGTAGCGTCGATGTAGGGTACCATGCCGAAGTCCCATATGACGACGGCTAGCGGCATCTGACGCATGACTACGCCACGCTGCAGACGCAGCCGCTCGAGTCTTTGTTCGGCGGCCACGCTCCACAAGCGCTCGGAGTCCGCGCTATAATGTGGATTCTGAACCGACGGGTAAACGAGCTGAATGGCCTCGAGTGCGTTTACCTTATTACGGTTTGCGTTGGGGAAGAACAGCGAGTCTGCGAATCGGATTATGACCGTGTCCTCGGGAATGGCTGGGTTCCCGGCATTTTCGGTCATCAGCCCGACCTGTGTCTGCACGGTAGTGACGCGTGCCAACGGCTGCAAGGTGCTCGAGGCGTCCGCCGTCTTACTCGCATGAATCGTGGGTTTGACAAATGCTGACCGGAGAAGAGTCCAGGCAACGCTCCAGCCCGCCGCGGCACCAATGCCAATCTCGGCCGACACGAAGATGGTGACCCAGAAAGCGACCATGCAAGCAATGAAGTCAGCGAGGGAGATACGCCAGTACCGCCAAATCAGGGATAGCGGTCCAAAAAGGTGGATCACAGCCATGATCTATTTCCAAGAGGTCTGTTAGTGATATGGAATTTCTGTAGGCTTCTCGTCTAAAAGTCATCAGGAGAAGAAGGTACTTACGATAATAGCAGCTAGAGTGGATTTAGGGAGCCAGTAAAGGGCCGGAGAAAACGCGTACAGTGTCAAGATTATGAAGCCCGCAGTAACAGCACCATTAAGGGGGCTTCTGACATGACACTCCGAGTTAACAGCTGTCCGAGAGATTGCTCCACCAACCGGCATTACACCAAAGAACGAGTTCACAATGTTTGTAACACCAAGGTAGTTAAATTCCTGAGTTTGGTCGATGGCGTAATGGTTCCTCCGGGCGAAGGCTTTACCGACTGCTTGATGCTCGAGAGTACACGCAACCAGCGGCGCGATGGAGCGGGCCGCAACCTTACCCAGCAGTGCAGCGCTCGGGGCTTTCGGTTGCTGAATTCCATGGGTATTGACTTCGCTGATGCCCCAAAGATACTCGTCACGATCTTTGTTGACAAGGTAGGAAATGAGAGTGAAAATCACCATGACAATGATTGCTCGGCTGCTTGACATGTACCTAATGACGAAATGTTTGTTACCCCATTTCTGGCCTATTTTCTGCAAGATCAACAGCACGAGTATTGTTCCAAAACCAATCCCACAAGTTGGACCATCCCAGTATGGCAGACGCTTGAGGATGTTGCCGAGTTGGTTAAAAGCGCCGTCGGGGACATCGTCAAGTCCAACAAGAGAGTCGACCTGGCCCATCCCGATGACAAAGGCTGTCGCTGAGATGAATCCAGTGAGGACAGGGATTGAGACGTAGTCAAGTAGGAAACCAAGCCCAAGCAAGCCTATGAGGAGGGACCAGATGCCCACCATCATAGCAACAGCGGATGAAATGTCGGCAGGCAGGTATTCGTCCTGGAGACCGCTAACGATTTCTGCGGTTAGGAGACCCAAGATAGAGGTTGGTCCCGTTGACAGATCTGTGAACCAGAGTTGGTATAACTTAGTTATCTAATCTTTAAAGCAAATGCTTAGTCTCATCAGCTACTCACCCTTTGAGGTTCCCATGAATACCATCACTGCCGCAGGAACCCAGCAGGAATAAAGTCCGTTTTCTATCGGAATCGTCGCAATCTTGGCATATGCTAGGCCCTGGGGAATGAGTAGGACTCCGACTGTAAGACCAGCCATAAAATCCTGGATAAGCCATGGCGGGGAGTATCGTGGGAGCCACTGGATGATAGGAAGCTTGTCGAGGAGGTACTGCCTAGTAGCCGATGGAAGCTTCCTAGGCGTAGTGCGGGCAAACTTCGCCACCCTGTTAAGGGTGACGTCCGTTTGGAGCTCTTCTCTAACAGCGACGATGTGTTTCTCCATGGTCAACAGGGTACAGCGAGATACTGAGATCGACGGCCTGCTCTTCTTGATGACGATGGAAGGAGCACAGTAGTCATTAATATATAGACTATTAGGTTGATTCTATAGAGACCTGTTTCTCACGGGTTCCAGCCACTACGGTCAAAGGTTGCTTCCATAAAGAGAAGGTTTCATACATGTGCAGCGTATGTGAAGACGCTCAATCTTGGAAGCGATTAAGTCCTCGACCCGGATAACCTATCGCTTCTACAACAATCACACCCTCCTTCGGCATATCCTCGTCACTCTGTCGGCATCAGAAGCTTTCTTCGAACAATACACTTGTCCGTGCTCGTGTAAACAGGCAAGTGAAGTAACACAGCATGTAATCATGCCTATAGAACACGCGGGCTCCCACGCTTCAATCGAGTTCCCGGGGAGCTGAAAGGTCACATATCCTTACTGCTATGCAATGACTCGCATGAGCGAATCTGGGGCTTGGAATTAGGCGCCATTCCGTGCCTAAATGTGACTGGATGCCAGCAATGTTGATCGATTATGTCTCCAGGTGACAACGCCATCCAAAATGTGATATACCGTACCAAGGCGGGGTAGTTGATTGTAACAACCCGTGGGTTAGTTGGAGCATGGACGTTTATGAAAAGGGGATGCTTTCTAAAATAGAAGCAGTAGTTCACCTGATCTGGCCCGATCCATTTACCACTTGACGAGCCAATCAGTACCAGTTCAATTCATTGAACGATTAGCACCGCTGTTACACACAGCTGGTGTCAGGTGTTCGAGGCGTCCGAGGCGTCCAAGGCGTCCAAGGCGTTCCAAGACATCAGGACGAAAGACTTACGTGTATCAACAGTCACGTAGCTTGGCTATGCTCCTTGCGAAATATCGTGGTTTCTCCCATGTCTACAAAACCCGCGTAATGATGCATGGTCAATTGGTGAACTGATTCCTTTACGTGTGTATTCCTTAGTCTTCCGAGCGACCTGCTGGATGAAGATCAGTTGACAATGGCAGATATACAAGGCGTAACTTTCCCCTGCGAAATTACGCTATGAATCACATCTACATATTCTATATGTGGGCCCAGCTTGTTGCGCTGCCGATCTACATACATATGAAAACATCCAAATACGTAGGTACCTTACCTAGGTACTTACTACCAAGCTTGGGGGGTGAATAGGTAGGCATGGCCACTGATTCTCGGTCAATGTTATATACATATGAAAAATCAAATATTTCTAGTTTATATTCTTGGCTTTTCTTGATAGGTCTTGGCAGGCTATAGACTTTCGTAGAATTTCCAAGTCCCCGGATCGTGGCCAAGAGACTATGATCATACTATGTATCATGATTGTAGTGTGATTACGTAATTACCTCGTAGACCCATGCGACATGTAGTCAAAGAATATTCGCCGTATAGCCAGGGTATATTTTTACTGCCGGGCGAATTTGGTTCAGTAATGCGGCCAAGCTCCTGGCACAGCGCCACCTATTCCTAAAGTTTCCCCTCTAGGCCGAGCTGCAAAGCTTAACACGTACCAAGCCGTACCAAGCCTTCGGTGCAACGGTTACATTGCATATGGACAAGACTCTTCTTGCGCGTCTTGCTGTGGATGCCGAGTGATAGAGCTAACGTCCTCATATCTATTCTATCACAATGTTGAAGTGCTTTTATGAAGGGGATCCATGTCTAAAAATGTTTAAAATAGAACAGAAATGTGAAAGCAAAAGTATTGTGATTTCTTCAGGGTTATAGGTGGTATGAATGATGATAGGGTGATGATACCTGGGTACCCAACCAATTATATCATAGCTACCCATACCTACCCGCCCCTACTGGATGCCGCAATCACTTTCCTAACCGGTCTGATTCCATGATACGGGAGTTCTCAGCGGAACCCCACATGATTGATCCGTTCGTACTAATGTTGGAGGTGCCGTTATCCGGGAATCGTAGCCGGAATTCGTAAGCGCTTGCCGGGGGTTTGCCCCAATTCAGTGCTACGTTCGTGGGGTTTTTCATTATTGGTGAAGTGGTATAACGAGTAAGAATAGCGGAATATTTCCTACGGGTCTGCATTAGGTCAGCTTTGCGATTGGATATCTTCCCGGTTGTGTAGTATGTAACGTTCATCATCTTCGACGTTAAGGGTTGCTAGAGAAAACACAAGATACTAGTAGCGGTTGGATATCTGCTGGTCTTATGCTGTGCCACAAAACTAAGGTACAGAACATCTGTCGTCAGCACTAATAGCCCCTGAAATGGAGCCAGTATATCCTGCCGGAAAGCGGAGACACCATCTCAACACCAATTTTGTGTTATGAATGTCGTCTTGTGTTTCCTTTCAATACAGATGGCTTTTCCCGTGGAAGGTCGTGGAGGGTGATTAAATGGCGCTGTTCAAATCAATCCCAGGAAATAACTAGGGACAATAAACACATTTCAATGTAGAAAGATTCTGTAGATAACTCTCCGGATTCTCCATGGCAGGCTAGTAATGCCCCTGGACGCATTCCCGTACTTCCATAGCCTAGATCCTTCACCTGTGGAACAAGGAGATTGCAAGAACCATTTCAGTTCAAGGATAGCGGCAAGGCCATCTGGAGATATCTCGGTAGTCTACGATAGTTCATTAATCTTGTGTTGCAGAAGACATCTACCAAGTCAGCACGAGGAGAGCAAAACATAGCATCCATGGGGCTCAACGCTGGCATTTGTCATCCTTGTTCGAGTGATCCCAAATGCAATGCCTCGCAGAATCCGAACTCTCGAGACACACGCCGACAAGCCGAACAAAAAACCCAGGTATGTAGGTGCAAATCGAGGTCAGAGGCGTCCTCTAAACATAATATCAATACAGCTGCATTCTACAAATTCCATTTTAGGACATTGTTACTGGTCGACAATCATCGTTGGCCTTATCTTTTTTTCCTCCAGCGTCAAAATAATACACATGTGAGATTTGTCTCGTATCGTGACCTGTAACGTTTCACGAAACTAAACGGGCATCTCATTTTATCCTCATAGCTCAAGCGAGGAGCCGAGTAAGTTCCTCCCATAACAAGTAGTATACACTCTCCGAGCAAGGCCGAAGAAGTCCGTTCCATTCATTTACTCCTTAGCCATGACGATGGGGATTGCAGTATGGGAATAGAAATAATGGCAACTCCACGGAACGCCTTCGGTCTTAAAGTAGAATTTTAGATTGCCCTTTCTAACGGGGTGCGGTGTACCGAGCCCTCTATTTTGACATCGTGGATGGGTGGACGTTGCGAGGTCGTAATGAGAGGCTTTCAACACATAATATACTATTTCGTAGAAGACCATGCCGTCCGTATTATTATAGTTGGTACCTACACAGTAACTTAGAAAGAGCTTTGGGAAACTATTGCTTGTCTCGAAATATGAGTTTAGTTAGGCAAGTATAAAAGAACGTGATTCACGACTAAGTGTGCACGACCGCGTTGTAAGGCTGTTCAAATCAATCCCCGTAAACATGGTATTATAAACGAACTACTACTCTACATTATTGCACACACAAAAAAGAAGACGATTCGGTATGTCATATCTTTCTGAGACAAACGTTATATTGCTACACAAACTAGTGACCTACGAGCATGGCAAATTGTACCTAATTGTTTTTGAAATAGAGTGAAAAGGTGTACCTGAATTGTGGGGAAATATTTGATCTTCATACCTGTTACAGCTCTCGCTCTCCGGATTCTGTGCTTTCGCTGTCGGAATCAGGGAGAGTCACTTCGTCCTTTTCTGCGCTCTTAACCTTGTTCCAGAAGATTTCACCGTTCTCTGGGTCGTCCTTGAATAAATGGTCGACAACCATCTTCTTCGGTGTCTCTCCTAGCCACTGGAACAGCGAGAAGTCCCTAAATTCATCTGCGCGAAAGACCTCGAGCATTTCAATCGGCTCTTCCCCGATATTCTCGACAAAATGGCCCATATTCCTCGGCACGATACCTACGTCGCCGGGAACGTAGTCGAACGTCCTAGCAGAGCCTTCGGAGGCGAATATGGTGACACGGGCTCGACCTCGAAGAAAGAAGTTCCATTCGTCGGCATTCGGGTGCCAATGCATCTCACGCAGAGCGCCAGGTTGGATGATGACGTGGGCGGCTGCCACGGTCTTAGATACATGGAAGTTTTTAGAATCTGTGATGCGAACTTCGCCTCCACTGGTTAGATGAGGCTCCTGATCAAGCATTCTATGGACAAAATTGTATTTGGACTTCTTGACGCCCTTGCCCGTCGGCTTCTCCTCGTCGATAGATCCCGGTTGTGAGCCTTGGAAGATGTACTTCTCCTTTTCAGGGAGGTGTGCGAATACTTCGGGCGCTAGGTTGAAATTCTTGGCAATCACGGATTTAGGAGTATGTGCTGTGTCACCAGTTAATATTTAACGAGCCGTGTTATCCGGCGCCCACAACACGTACCTAACCAGTCGGATAGGATGAAAGTCGACTCTTCGGAAAAGTTACCGTCATCAAAAATCAGGAGGAATTCTGTGCCATTCTCTCCCAGTCCTTGCAGGGAATGGGGCACGCCGCTCGGGAAATACCACAGATCACCTTTCTTGAGATCGTCCATGAAGTTCCCGCCTTCGTAGTCGATTGCGGTAACACGGACCTGTCCGTCAAGAACGTATGCCCACTCGGCCTCCTTATGCCAGTGCAGCTCGCGAATAACCCCCTTGTCAAGCCGCATATTCACGGCAGCTAGTTCAACACTGGTGCCGAGTTCCCGGACAGTGGTTTGTCGCGTCCAGCCTCCCTCCTGCAAACAGATTAGGGTTACATGAAGATAATTAAGTTTAATTTATATAGTCTTACCTCAATGCGAACGTGAGAATCGGCAAAGCTCCATCGCATATTGTTCAAGTTTCCGTGGTCCGTACTAGGTGGTCGCACCAGATCTGGACTTTGTCGAGAACGCTCGCGGTTCCAGGGGCCGAGAACAGATGCACCCAATCCATTCCGATATGGTAGCGGATCTAGCTTCTCGCCTATAGCATCAACGGCATGGTCATAGGGATCTCTGTGGTCGGGATTATAAGGCGACTTTGGCTTCTTGCTAAATTTCGGCGGGAGGTCAAGGCCCGCCAGAAGATATTGGCGCGGACTATCCTCCACGGGAATCGCAAGGCCAGAATTGCTCAACGCGAGGCCCGCAGCTAAAAGTTGCCATGCGGAAAGGCCGTGTTGGTTTCGGAGCTGCATCTCAGGTACAATTCACTTGTTCATAAGTTGTTAGTCAATGGGCGCTGAGATCAAGGGTAATTGAACCTCAGCTGAGTGAAAAAGAGCAGAGGGCAAACGAGACAGAAATCTCGTTCCAATGGATTACTAGAAACTAGAAATTTAATAGGACAGATGTCGTCACATAGAGGTACCTACCTTTTAAGCAATCATCTTTGTCTACCCCCAAGCTTCCAATTGACTGGAGCTACCTAATGACCCTGTCACCGTTCATTGTAACGGTTGTGACGGCTCAACACCGAGCCAATGCCGAGCCTACTCCAGTGCGTTCGAGCGCCGGAATCCCCTGCGCAAGCGCTAAATAGTGGGTGAAAGCGGCAACATTCCAACATTCCGGGGTAAAGCTTCAGGGCATTGCAATAGCCCCGAGGTCTCCACCCAATGACTTCCATCGCTTCCGTGATCTAGATCACCAAGTACCCGATGTTAGTTCAAGGTATAGAGGTCATAGGTGGGAAGCTCTAACCCCAACAAGAACTAACAGATCTCGGCGGTTTTCACGATGGGCTGGGCTGCAGCTGCGTGTGAAACCATACCATGTTGCTCGATATTCCTGCCTATCTGGGAATTATTTCTTACTAACGGTGTAGGTCCTACCTACCTCTCAACATCCGGGAAGATAGCGGAGGCATTTCATCTTCCCATTGGCCATACCTATTGAAAGCCGCTTTGAGGCTTGACGAAAGACCTACATTTAGTCTATCTACCAGTCAGGTGCCTATTGCAATTAGGTAGGTACCTAGGCAATTATTGTCTGACAGAAGTACTGTGTTACGCACCTCATTACGTCCACGGGACGAGGCGCTGGCTACTTGCATTCCTTGGCCTCAGTAGGCAACCTTCTCATACGAATATACTCTACCTCACCCTAAAATACTTATATCTCATCCATTCGCAACTCCTCGCCGGGTAGGAATTAGGACACATACAAAATTTTCAGAACGTGGCCACTACTAAGACGGACATACAATGCCTCCCTCTAATGGGTACGGCGCACTACCCAATAACTCGAGGCAGAATACCAACGGCGATGAGGAACAACAACCCCTCCTTAGGGACAGCAGCTACATACTCAAAACTTCACAATGGCGAAAGAACATGGTGGCAGACGTGCGCCGTGACTGGGCAGACCTAATCCTGCTCGCTTGCTACATCATTACAGGTCTACTCGATAGCGCATCGATATCAACCTGGGGCTCTTTCGTGTCTATGCAGACAGGTTTGTCCTATATTCAAACTATCAATAGTATGCAAGTTCACTAGTTAATAACAATCGAATTAGGAAACACCGTGTATTTTGGGCTTGGCCTTGCCGCGCCGCACGAGTCGACGCGATGGATTAAGTCAGGGACTTCGCTGGGCTGTTTCTGCGTCGGATCCGTCTTCTTCAGCTCCTTGCACCGGGTCTTCTCGCCCAAGAAGCGCTGGGTACTCTGCGCGTCGTTTACGGTGCAGACGCTGTTCGTTGCAGCCGCGGCTGCCATCCTTACTTTCGGTCCCCAAGCCACCGCCGAAGATAGAAAGGAAGCTATAGACTGGCCGGTGCTCGTGCCTATTGCGCTCGTCGCCTTCCAGAGCTGTGGCCAGGCGGTCGCGAGCCGCGCGCTGAAGTACAATGCCTTGACTAGTGTTGTTTTGACTAGTATTTACTGCGACCTGTTCTCTGACGCCGAACTCCTGTCGCCGCGGAATCCGGAACGAAACCGCAGGGTCGGTGCTCCGGTTCTGCTCCTCATCGGTGCTGTGCTTGGTGGGGTGTTGGCTAGGAGCACTGTGGGTGCCGCTGGCGTCCTGTGGATTGCCGCCGTTATGAAGTTACTCGTTGTCTTCTCGTGGTTGCTCTGGCCGACTGAGAATGAATAGCACGCGTGGTCGTATTAGGCTTTTGGGTACCTGCTCTACGGGTTGGTTGGTTGATAGATTGATTGATTGCCCATATATGTACCTACCTCCTAGGTCTAAACTGCCTTAGGTACCTACACCCTTACCTGTTGGTATACTAAGCCTACTATTTGTCAAATTCATAGAAATCAGTTTTAGAATAAATGTAACACCCTAGATTACATATAGCTTGACAGCGATATCACACATCATTGATAGGGCATACTGGTGAAGCCTAAGGGAGGTACCATTGCACATCATAACGGCACAAGAAAAAATGCCGAACTAAGCATCATATTAGTAACGGTGGCGACTTTTTGTTCAGAGGCTGGGACGATCAACTGAAAATCGGTCGTATTATCATTGAAAATGACCAGTCATAATTCAAGGCGCAGCGCTGCGTACGCGTAACTATTCGCGGGCAGTGTCCTGCTTTATGGTGCCCTTCTGAGGCAGTGCCCTCCCTGATTGCAGTGGCTTCTCGATCTTGCCAACAATACCGGTACCGCGGAAATACACAGCTACGACGGCCGAGCAGCATATCGCGAGTGCAAAATTGAACCAAATACCTGCTCTTAAACCAGCTAAGGACGCCGGTTCCCAGGGCAGGATTTTGCCCGATGCTTCTACCGGAACCCCCCTGTCCCTTGCTATGACAGCTGTCTGAATAGCTGTGGTGATTGCCAACCCAATTGCTCTCCCGATCTGGCCCATGGCATTGATGAGTGCGCCTCCTAGCGCCTGGTCGTCCTGAGGCAGAGACTTCGATGTAAACAGCGTTAGGCTCGGCCAGGTGATATCAGCGCCAATCACCGACAAAACAAACGCCGGAAGCCCATATGCGAAGTAAGAAGTGTCTGGAGGGATTGGTATCGCGAATAGTAGGCACGACACCGAGACACTTATATTTCCAAAGAGAAGCAACATCCATGTAGGTATGCGCGAAATGAGGCGGCTAACGATGAATGCAGTGATGACTCCAGAAGCACCTGTTGGTATGAACCGTAGAGTAGTCTGTAACGCACTCAGTGCTTGGTAGTCCTGGAATATAAACGTCGCGGAGATGATGAGGTCGTTGAACGCCGCGAAGAAGAGAGCCATGATCACCATAGCGGCACTAAAACGGGCGTTACTGAACATGGACACCTTCATCAAGGGCTTGCTCGTCATGTGCTTTTCCTGATACCACTGCCACGCAACGAATATAGCTAGAAGCAACAGCGAGACGATAATCAATAAATAGATCCAGATGGTGCTCCACCCCACCACATTACCTTCTGTCAGAGCGAACAATAGTGCAAGTATCGCCGCAGTGACAAGAGTGCCACCCATCCAGTCTACAGATTTTAGTGCAGATATGCCATCCTTAGCAGTTTCTAGATGAGGCGGCGGCGGCGGTATGAATAGGAATCCCGCAAGTGTGACAGCAATCGCAAGCCCGCCCGTTGCTCCAAAGACCCACCTCCAATTAGCAAATGAGGCAATGAAACCAGAAATCAAATTCCCGAAAACGCTGCCAAGGGGCGCACCTGCAGCTGAGTAGAGTGTCAACAGCAAGGCACAGCAGCTGGACTGCGATGATAGAACTTACCATAGGCGCTAAAAGCATAGTTCTTCGCTTTGCTAGGAGGAAATGTCACACCTAAGATTCCGATAGCTGTTGGCACATTGGCGGCAGCTCCCTATAAGAATTCATAAGCACATCGGATAGACTAGATACGCATTCTGTCTACTCACAAGTCCTTGTAGACCCCGGAATAAGTTGAACGCTATCTCGTTTGGTATGAATGGGTTGATAATCATGGTCACCGCGACAAAGGCACTCCCCAAAATGAAGATAGACCGTTTACCATAGATATCCGCTATGCGACCCCACAGGAGCAAAAAGCATCCAAATGTGAGGGCGTACGAGGAAACGACCCATTGCAATCTGCTTTCAGGTATACTGAGATCTTTACCAATGGACGGCAGGATAATGACAACTGATTGGATCGAGAGAGTCTAGTCATGATTAGCAAGGGCATATTGCAGACTGTGATAGTGGTAGGTACTACATACATTCAGGAAACTAGCTCCCGTGACTGTCGCTACAAGGGCAATGCATCTTGCCTTCGAGAACGGTAGATTTGACTTGCTTGGTCCATCATCTCCCTCTAGCCCGCTCTCTACTACCTGAGTTGATCGCGGTGGGTATTCCGATTCAATAACATCGATATCTTGCAGTCCCTTCTCCTCAGCGTTCTCTGGATCCACTGCAGGATGTTGGTCAATCTCTAGCTGTTTTGCCATCTTTATAATGACAATGGGTAATTATAGTACTCTGGCATAGTTCCTGAGCACTAAATTATGGAAAACACCCCCGCCCGGCGAGTGTTCAAATAAGTATGACATTCCGCCATCGCGACCGAGACAGGCGCAACGTCTCGAGTACTAACACTTTAGAAATTGCTTTTCCAAAACGGGCAGCATTAATGGTCGGTTATTCCAATAATTCCCTTTTCTGAGCCAATCATCGTTGTTGGTATTTGGGAGACTCTGCATTGGAAAAAGGAAAAAAAGGAACAATTCAAAGGCTCTACTCCTCTCCCGGAAGCGATGTCGGTTCTACATAGGGAGCGATGTTCCCCCGACCTAAGAGACGGTGTTATCCCTAATCGTGCCGCGCCAAGAATGAATTTATCCATAGGTAGCATTACGTATTAGTACGGTCTTCTCTATGTCGATAAGTTCAGGCCGTTGATCTTAGAATGCCTTGAGGATATCTTTGTGTTGGTTAACTTGAGTTTTCCAATTTCAAATTATGCCACCAACTGACCCCTGCTAAATCAACGTGATACAAATCAAAGTGTCCGATATGCAATTAGACAGGTTATTAAAGAAATCTACCAGGTACGTACATATCGCAGATGCAAGAAATTTGACAAGGAATTGCTTGTCTGAGGCAATTGCAATTCAGCGAACTACTTACTTCCTGTACCTACCTTGTCAATCGTTCAGTCGCCTTACCTTTCAATTATATCATATGTACCTCAGCCAACAATCAATGGAAGTAAGGTATCCAGTTTACAAGGCCCAAGCTTCATATTCTCGCGTAGTCGCGTTCCTTCCTACATACATGCAAACGGAAACTCTAAAACAAGCGGCGCTGCTGCCTTGGAATAGTGGACTTAGGATGGAAAGTCACGTTGCTACGCGCATTATTGGCGTAAATTGGTGTCCATCTTTCCTGCCTCGGCGTGTGTTGCCTAGAGGAAATTATTGTAACTCGCGTTTCCAGTCAATATTTAAACATCTATCCAACCCTCTTTCATGTCCTCGACCGTCACCAACAATACCAAAGTTCTCAGTTTCGTACATTCCATCATCAACGTCATCCCCTAGTGTCAATTGGTTCGTCAATTATTGTAGGCCGTGAAGATTATAACTACAGAAAGTTCTCAATTACCTTAGGTACCTACTTTAGTACTCAATTGCACAATGCCGCCGAGAAAGAAGGCAGCTGTAGCCAAAGCTGCAACGCTACCGTTAGACAGCTGCAGTATCGCTATCAGCGGGACGTTTCCCAACCGAACTCAAGCAGCTATTGAGAGAGACTTCATCACTGTACTTGGCGGATCTCTAGCCAAGTCTATCACAGCATCGACGACCCACCTAGTTACCACTGAGGCAGATTATAACAAGCCTTCAAATAAGGTCAAAGCTGCACGATCATACGATGTGCCCATAGTTACTTTCGAATGGCTTGAGGATTCGCTGAATAAGATGAGTCGCATGTCCGAGGATTCATACAGCTTTGAACCTCCCCAGTCCCAACCTTCTCAGACCAACGGTTCCCGGAAGCGGACCGCAACACAGGAGCCCGCAGGTGATAGTGACAATGACGACGAAACACAATCTCAAGCCAAAAAGAAGAGCAAGACCTCAAAGGTCAAAGCCCAAGCACAAGAAGCCCAGGTGGCCGATGGCCAGATTGCCAAATCTCTGGACGTCAGGATTCCAGTTGATGAGGGCGTTGAGCGCCAGTTCACTAGTCACGAGGTCTATATTGACGACGAAGGTGTCATCTACGATGCTTCTCTCAACCAAACTAATGCTACCAACAACAATAACAAGTTCTATCGTGTCCAGGTATGAGTTTTGATTCTCCCAGTCACGTCACCATCCACCAAATCCTACCGATTACCATCACAGTTTCCAATGAAATGGGAGACATACTAATACGAGCCCCCTAGATTCTCCGCTCCGTCACTGGCGACTACCGTACTTGGACTAGATGGGGCCGAGTGGGAGAATACGGCCAATCGAAAGTTGTCGGCGATGGGACGCTATCTAGTGCACTTCGTGAGTTCAATGGCAAGTTCAAGTCGAAGTCTGGCCTCCCGTGGTCGAACCGCACGGATCATCCAATAACTGGAAAGTATGCTTTCATTGAGAGAAGTGTGAGTAGCATCCAGTTACATTACCTACCTAGTTATTTTGTCTTTCTCATATTGACTCTCTCCACTGTCCAACAAATACTTACTCGAGGTGCTCCAGTATGAACCAGACTCGGAAGATGACGAGGCGAAAGAAGCAAAAGAAGCTACTATCAAAGACGAACCTCAAGAGGAGCCAGAATCTAAGCTGTCTAAGCCAGTCCAAGAGCTGATGCAACTTATCTTTAACCAGCAATATTTTGCTGCGACTATGGCTGAATTGAACTATGATCCCGAAAAGCTGCCCCTAGGCAAGCTGAGTAAATCTACGATTACTCGAGGTTATCAAGCCTTGAAGGATCTCTCGGCTCTCTTGGATGACCCATCATTGGCGACCACCCAATATGGCACTAACTTCGCGTCGGCAATCGAGCAACATTCAAATCTCTACTTCACGTTGATACCTCATTCGTTTGGGAGGCACAAGCCCCCGGTCATTCAAAACCCTGGCCTGCTCAAAAAAGAAATAGAACTTCTTGAGAGCTTAGGAGGTATGAAGGATGCATCGATGGTCATGCAGATTAAGCAGATTGAGAAGATGAATATGCTTGACAAGCAATATCGAGGCCTAGGCATGGATGAAATGACTCCACTTAGCCAGAACAGCGAAGAATTTGTCCAGTTGAAAAGTTATTTGATGGACACACGAGGAGCAACTCACACCGCCAATTACCAAGTGGCGCAGATCTTCAGAATTGAACGTCAGGGAGAAAAAGAACGCTTCGATGCTATGCATGGTGCCCCTCGAAACAGGCGTTTGCTCTGGCACGGCTCTCGCTGTACCAATTTCGGTGGCATCTTGAGCCAGGGGTTGCGCATAGCACCCCCCGAAGCTCCAGTACAAGGCTATAGGTATGTTTAACCAAGACCCGTCGTCTTCCTTTCAGGTTCCTATTACTGTCTCACAATTGATTGAAGCTAACATGTCTGCAGTATGTTATCCCACCTTCTCTTATGTATACTCAGATATTCCAGTCTATGGGTTGGTTTTTGAACAACCATAGAAGAGGGGCAGAAGACCTTTCGCAATATATTAACATGTATTAGTGTTCGGAAAGGGCATATATCTAGCAGACATGTCTAGCAAGGTGCGTGCTGTAGTTCCATGCATGAGGGAAAACATTGACACCTCTCATAGTCTGCCAACTACTGCTGTCCTTATAACAGTAACGGGCATGCGCTTTTGCTTCTCTGCGAAGCGGAACTCGGAGATCCCCTGCAGAAGCTCACCAACGCTTCATACAACGCTGGGGAAGATGCAAAGGCTCAAGGAATGCTGTCGACTTGGGGCCAAGGGACAACGGGCCCAACTCAATGGAAAGACGCGGAATGCATACACCCATCGTTGAAGGGCGTTCAGATTGTAAGGAGACCTTAAGCATACGTTCGCTTTCATCTACTAATCTAACTGGTTCTGTAGCCTGATACCAGCGTCAAACCTGGCAACACGGGTGTTCCTAACGCCTATCTTCTCTATAACGAGTACATTTGCTACGACATCTCCCAGGTGCGTCTGCGATACTTGCTTCGGGTTCGAATGTAGGACATTCAGCCCCGCTGATCAAGCGCTACGCTCCCACGGTTATCTGGAGTAACCATGTATTGCTTGGCGAAATATCAATTCGACTAGCGTAAGGCGCCCGCAAGTTTATGGGCCTTGTTGATGGAAACGGAATATCAGTCAACGGATTTGGCTTTTGCAGTGACTCTATATTCATTTATGCTCGATAGGTAGCTGCACATATCGTTGCAAATTGTGGTTAGCTACAGTGTACCTAATGAGGGGGGGATTCGGAGGGTGAGCACCATAAGCCACTGCGTGCTCCTTCCCCGTGTGGCTCGGGAAATTTATGAGAAATGGAAATGGGGATGGGAATGGAGATGAAAATGGTTAGACACTTTTAGCTTTCGGTGTCATGGCAGGCTTACCATCTTATTGCTGACATGCCTACACAAAATAGATCCTGGCAAATTCAGATGATTTACCTTACAACATTCCAACAGCCGTGAAGGACTCGCTTTGGTAACCATTGACATTTTTATTCGCCTTTGGGTACATTCTATGATTAGGTAAATATTGCTCTGCAACTATTATAGCCATAGCGTGACTAATTATCTATGTAAAGAATACTGTCAGTTGCATCTACTTGGGCATGTCAAAAGTATGCCCAGCACCAGGTCCAGAGATAGGTGAAGACGGATATTATTGGAAAGTTCAGTCTGGTTTTTTCTGCCTGCCAGTTAGTACTAAGACTGCAAGAGTACTATTCTTTCTTGCTTGCTTCTACTAATAATTTTGTAACGAACGGTTGCCAGTCTATATGCAGTAAATATGGCCTACCGTTTACGGAACAACTTGACGTCTTGGAAGTACATATAGTTCTTTGAGTACCTAAGGAGAGCAAGTACAAGTATGGACCAACAGTGATCCTGGAGATGGGAACGTACCTAGGTAGTGGTCAGATAGTTTTCACGTGTTCAGTTGAAACGCAAATAAGCCATAAAATTCCGAGAAATATTTTCAACAAAAGAAAAGAAAATAGAGAACTATTTAAAATCAACCAGCTACATGATGTGCGGCAAAGAAAAAAAGTTGGAAGTCCCATTTCTCTGGGAAGCATCAGGAATTGAGCCCGATGCGGGGGTCGAACCCGCAGCCTTGAGATACCAAGCAAGCTTAAGAGTCTCACGCTCTACCGATTGAGCTAACCGGGCCTGGCTGGAAGGAGGTACGTGAGATTTGAGCTCCTATTTTCTTGTTGTGAGAGTTTTTGCTATTGCTCGTTAAATACAACGTGCGAGTTGTGGGTTAGGTCTATGCTTGTGAGTCATCGTCCCCTAGGACCCGCAGTCTAATAAAATTTAGTTGACCTAGCTGCCCTGGATTTTATTACGAGAGTGGGACGTCTTGAAAAAAAGACAATTGGCAAGTTACATAGTTTCGTGGTGGTGGAGTTCGTATGTTCGAAGGTGTTTTTCTTTGCTCTATTTTGATCAATATCCTGGGCAGGAATAGCAGAACGTGGAAGAAAAGGGGGGATTTACTACTAGTATGGGCTGAGCCTCACGAGCGCTGAAGGTTGCATATACCATGAGCTCTAAATCTCCGAAAACCTATGCTGCATAGGTATTATCTCTGGATAGCCTGAGGAAATTGTCAGATGGAGATATGTGAAGATCCAACAATATTTTGTATTGTATGTGTTAATCACCATTCAATCCGAAGAACACCGTAACATAGGAATGTACCTAGAGGAACCTACGAAGCAAGGCATGTATCATGTATCAGCAATTACAAGTTTGTCATTGGGACGGCTAACAGAATGTACAGTACAAATTGATTTTGTAAAGATATCTAAGGATATATGATGCTTGCGGACTCGAAACCTAAATAATCTCGACCGCCCTGGCACGGGCATGCATGGAGAACGCCATTGCTTTCCGGGATTTTGCCTTGGGGTAATGGAAATCTCATCGAACGCCATCTTCCATGCAATTTCCATCTACATGAGCCACGCCCTCAAAGCAAACATGGACGAGTGAAATTGTATGTGAGAAATACCAACTCAAAGTTACCGCCGTCGTAATCGTACTGTCGAATGTTGTTGTCGACAAATATTAGTAGCTAGCCCTTTAGCGGCCTTGGCCGAGCCGTCGCTTTCGTTCTTCCTTTTCTCTCTTAAGTTTCTCCTCAAGCGCTTTCTCTCGTCGGTCCTCCTCGAGTGCAGCTCGCTCAGCTCTTCGCTCCTCCACGTCGATATCCGACATACCAGCTTCCATGTCACTGGATCCGTCGGAGGCGTATCCGTAGCCAACACCTCGAGGATCATCCTCTTCTTCGTCATATTCGATAAAGTCATCCAAATCTTCGTCGTAGTCGTCTTCGTATTGATCTCGGCGGCTTGGTTTCGGAGGTGCAAGCAGGCCACCGGGTCGCACAGGGCCTTTCTTGGATGAAGATGATTTGCCTGATGCTGCACCAGGTCGAGGTCGCGCAGTTCCAGTATAGCCTGTAGTTGCCGTGGCAGATTTCTTGATCTTCTTCTCCGGTACTTCGCCCCCTGATGAACCGGGTCTTTGCTTGCCTAGGGCCTTTCCATCCTTTGACGCGCCACGAGCCGTCATTCCAGGCCGTACTGCTTCACGGGAAGACATAGTAGAAGGCCGACCGTTTCCAGCCAACGGTTTTCCATCCTTGCCCTTGACTACAGCAGACTTCTGTTCCGCCTTTGCAATCCGCTCTTTCTTGCTACCCTCGATAGCCTTGTGCTGGATCATACCAACTTTACCCATTGTTTCTTGAGCCTTTTTTGCACGTGCCATGATCTCCTGGTACGAACCCTTCTTTGGTGCCTTGGACGGATCAGAGGAGGTTGGGGTTGTGGGCGATGACCTCGCAGGTGGTGCTTTGGAAGCAGCAGCTAGTGAAGCCGAACTAAGTTTCGGTCGAGGAGCAGAATTTGAAGGCTGCTTTGTTTGAGATGTGATGGATGATGATGATCCAGGCTGAGGTCTGCCGTTCGAAGAGGCGGCTACTACGCGCGGACCAGTTGGCACGGGAGGTTGATAACGGCCATTTGTAGATATAGAAGGCGAATTTGTGCGATGTGGCAAAGACGAGGATGAGGGTTTGGCGGGTGCAGAGGTTGCCATTCTAGATCGGTCAAGGCTATCCGCCTTCACATCACGAGTAGTCTTACTTGCTGAATAAGATCCATCTTGCTGTCGGGACTTGGCAAGTTTGTTGGACGTCGCATTTCGTGAATCGTCTTCTGCTTTGCGCTTGAGGCCGGCCACTGTTGGTGTCTTCGGCGGTGGTGCGGAGGATGGATTTCCACCTGAGATCTCCGCGAGAAGATCGCCAATCTGTTTGCGCGGCATGTTAAGAAACCGAAGGAACTAAGGGTCGGGAAGGATCAGAAAATGATACATACCGGCATCGTGACTAATTTGACCGCCTGCTAGATTACAGGAGGAGTCCTTGAGAGCGCAGTTCGATTGCCGTCAGGAGCATACGTTGTGCCTGAGGCGTCATAAGTTGGTGGGCTGTGTCATGTGTGATGACTCTCTTCTCTCGACCAGATGAGACCTGAAAGTGAGTGTGAACGTGGCCAGATTGATTTTCTGAGGCTGCTGTATGTTTCACCAGTGGTCTCGAGATAAATAACGGATACGGTGGTTTCTCGAGCGCACAAAGAGGACAAGTATCTAGAGGGTTGTTGGGAGTAAAAAATGGTGGTGATAAGAGAGATGTTTGGACAAAAAGAAAGTCTCGTGCTGTTTCCACTCCTACAAATCATTCAAAGTACGAAGTACATGTACTTTCGTGACTGAGCCTGATTCACTTTGCAGGTACCTAGGTACCTTGCAAACAGCAAACAGCAAACGCGGAATGTGGCTGATTTACGTCATTTCAAGGCGGTAATTCGCTATTGAAGGAGACCAGGTGTTCGTCAGCTGAAAGGGCAAGCCACATCTCTCTAGCAGGGGAAGCGCGACTTTTGATTGGAAGATCTAAACTTGCAGGGCGACCCTAATCAGGTGATAGGCGAGGTTCCACTCTCTGGAATTTGCCCACAGGAACCACAGTCTTTAACTGCGCACCCAAAACTTTGCGGAAACTTTTTAACTCTTCCTGGCCGAATAAGTCACAAAACTCCCACTTTGACCTCGTCACACCGAATTCCATACAGAACTCGAAGGCTCAGTCTCCGCCCAATATTCGCGGTTAAATCGATTGATTTCTCGTGTTCTTCTCATCTACCTCTCGTAAGTCGCACCAATTTCAGCTTTTGACGCACATCTAGATTCGTTGCGACTTAATAGATTCTATCCCCGCTATACTTGTCGCAACAATCATCTGCGAACAAAACAATCCTAACTAACAACTACCCTACGCACAGAAACAACAACAATCAAAATGAAGCACCTCGCAGCTTACCTTCTTCTCGGCCTTGCCGGCAACACCTCTCCCTCCGCCGATGACATCAAGGAGGTCCTCGAGTCCGTCGGTATCGAGGCTGACGACGAGCGTCTGGAGAAGCTCATATCCGAGCTCGATGGCAAGGACGTCAACGAGGTTCGATTGCCCGAATAATATAACTCACAAAAGGTAGCAAAATAGGCTGACAAGATAATGTAGTTGATCGCTGAGGGCTCCGGCAAGCTTGCCTCCGTTCCCTCCGGCGGTGCTGGTGGCGGTGCTGCTGGTGGCGGCGCCGCTGCCGGTGGTGCTGCCGCCGAGGAGGAGAAGGCCGAAGAGAAGGAAGAAGGTATGATTCAGACTTACTGTCTTCTACTTTGGTTAGATATGCTAACATGTGACTTTAGAGAAGGAAGAGTCCGACGAGGACATGGGCTTCGGTCTGTTCGACTAAGCAGCCTTCGCAAATGGTTACGAAAACAACGAATCAATGCGGATTTGGAGAAGTGGCACACAAATGGACTCTGGTGGTCTGGCATGGTATCCGGCGTGGAGGGGTCTGCGTTTCGTCGATTCATGCATAGTAGGATTCTACTAGGGCTCCTAGGAACGGTTAAGGCAAATACAGTCCTGCTTCTCTAACTTTTCGTCCTCGTCTCTCTTTCTATTGACCTTGTGAATGCACATGCGATCGTTGCCACTAATAGATGAGTCTATTCTGATTAGAATGCTCGTCCTTGTCGTATTATTACTGCCGTTACCGCTAAACTGTCGGTGGCTTAATTGTATGCGGTAATGACTTGTAAAATCGACTACTTCCAACCTATGTCTTTAAATATCTGGGCCACCTGGGCCTCTAGAAACCCCAAATTTGTATCTCATCGCACTGTGACTTTAATTATTTTGGAGGGGCTTGGTGGGATAGATTTCCCGTCGGTCTCCATTATGCAAGTTGATTATCTTTATCTCGTGCAAATTACATAAGCGGAATGCATCTAGTGCGCATGCGCATTGTATAATTTCCTTGGGGAGATCTGATTGGCTACCAAGGTGAGAATGTTACCCGTTGCTCCTGACAACGGGGTAAAAACGAAAAGAATGCCAAGCCAATGGAAGCAGGGGAGTCAACCTTACTCCGGAAACATCCTTCAACATCATGAACGCGCCCCCAATTACTTTTTGCATTGCACGCCCCATTCCTCCAATCTTGCTATCCTATTGCCATGTTTTGAACTATGACCGGCTTCGACACGTAGAACATCAATTAAATCGGCATATACGAATACTAATCCGCCAATTCGACGCGCTTGAATTTGGAATTCCATAGGTTCATAGTTGTACAGAGACTATACCACGATGGCGTCCGCATCACCGACGCCCGGAGCGGCGAGTCACAACTCGGCCGCCGTCACCAGAAAAACTTCACTTAGATCGGGCTTGAGGAGGCCTGCGTCTAGATCGCAGCTCAGCCGCGCAGAATCAAATATTCCAGCACCGTCAGCTCACGGGTCCAAGTCGCAATACGAAGGACACGACAGTTCCGACGACGAGATCCCTAAGCCTATGATGCTCAGTGCTCTCACTAGAGCTTTTCTCAACGAAGGAGCCGAGCCGGAGAGGGAGCGGGAAAATGGACGTGTTCTTAGGACTCGAGCACAAAATCATCGCACTTCGTCGCCGGTTCGTGCGATAGAGGATAATAATAAGCCTGTTAAAAGGCGCAGTGTTTTGGCTGCAGCAGTAGCATCAATTGGCGAGGAAAGAAGACATACGCGTGCTAGTAGTGCGCAGGTATCGTCGCGGCCAACCTCGCCCGTTAGAAATCAGCAAGAAAAGAGTCTTCAAGAAAGCAGCCCCGTCAGGAAGCGAGTGGTACGATTAAGTGCCGCATCGGGGACCGCTGCTGCTGCCCAAGTAAAACCGACCAAGAGGAGATCAACGTCGACGTCGCTTGCAAATTCGCAAAGCAGACCTCGTCCACCTAGTAGAGCTGATAGTGCAGCGTCGGAAAAGGCAAACGCTTCGGAAATCAAAGACAAAGACTTGAATACGCCAGCTCAACAGGGACGTGTTGTCAGGATTGCTGTCAGTTCGTCGGGCAATAAGGGTCGCTCGACAGGTTCGTCGGCGGCCTTATCTCGACAGGCAGATTCTGCATCTTCCTTCCACTCACACACCGCACAGTCTGACGAAAACGATGCGCAAGACGTTCCTCAGACTGGTGCCCGGCAATACCCGGGAAGCGCCTCTCGATTAGGCTCTAACGGTTCTAGAAGCCGTAACGAAGAGAACCAGGCTGTGCAGAGCTCAATGCGCGTCAAGCGAGTAGGGAAGATTCCCGGCAGCTTCCTCAGCGGGCCTGCGCGTCGAGGTCGGAGGAGGCAGAGCGAAGAGGACGCTGAGAATGACGGAGAGCAACTCCAATCCAACCAAGATCCTGATGGACAACAACCTCGGGATCCTAACGACTATGAACCAGTAGACAACCTTGCATCCTCATATTATATGCCTGACCGTCTCGCCTCGGGTAGCCCTGTTAGCTCTAAGGGTTCTTCCTCGAGAGTCGCGCATAGGAGGGAGCTGTCCTCCATTGCAGCAGATGACGGACGAGTTCCAAGGTCACGGCAAGCTTCACCTGAACAGGACGAGATTCCTATCCCACATTATCGGATTCCGCCTCCTCGCCCGGATATTCCTGCTAGACATGATCAGGAGAATGAGGCGCCACCAACCTTCAAGCGAAACAAAGCCCCTCTAGGAAGCTTGCTAGATAAAGAGATTCCCAAGGTCTCGGCCCGTCCCCTAAGCGCTATGGACGCGGGCGCCTTACGTCCCGCCTCGCCCGAGCGGAAGGCGTTAAGCTCGCTGAGCCAGAACACGCCACGCAGGGCTGCGCCGGCTCCTCCGCCGAAGATGTCCATCCTAGACGCAGCTACGTCGTCGGCCGGAGCGGCAACCACGGCGCAAGCTGCGAAGCGGCGCAACTATATGAAGGTCAACGGCAAATGCTACACCCGGTTGGATTCCCTTGGTCGCGGAGGGAGCGGCAAGGTGTACCGAGTGGCGGCCGACAACGGGAAGATGTTCGCGCTAAAGCGCGTCTCCATCGAGGGCGCCGACGAGATCACGGTCCGGGGCTTCAAGGGCGAGATCGACCTCCTGAAAAAACTGAACAGTGTCGAGCGAGTTGTTACGCTATACGACTACGAGATGAACGAAGAGAAACAGGTCCTCAGCCTGGTGAGTTGCATTATTAGTCACCCCTTTTACCAATATGATTTGCTAATTTGTTTTCATCTAGCTTATGGAAATGGGCGAGTTAGATCTTAACACGCTCTTGCGCCTTCGGGTCTCGCCCGAGAACGCCAAGTTCGATCCGGTCTTCGTGCGCTACTACTGGCAGGAGATGCTCGAGTGCCTGGCGGCCGTGCATCAACACGACATCGTGCACTCGGACCTGAAACCTGCCAACTTCGTGCTGGTGCAGGGCCGCCTCAAGCTAATCGACTTCGGCATCGCCAACGCCATCCAGACGGACGAGACCGTCAACGTGCACCGCGAGACCCAGGTCGGCACCCCCAACTATATGAGCCCCGAGAGTTTGATAGATTCGAACGCGACGGACAGCGCCGGGCACAGGATCAGCGCGAACCCGGCGAGGCCGAAGCTTATGAAGCTCGGCAAGCCGAGCGACGTCTGGAGCTTGGGGTGTATTCTGTATCAGATGGTGTACGGCACGCCGCCGTTCGCCCACATCCCCAACCAGATGGCGCGGTGCCACGCCATCATCAACTGGCAGTACGATATCGAGTTCCGCGACAAGGGGATGGGCGGCACAACTGTGCCCCCGTCCTTGGTGCGAACGATGAAGCGGTGTCTTACCCGCGATCGGCACCTACGTCCTACCTGCGAGGAGCTGCTGTCTAGGAGCGACCCGTTCCTGTACCCTGTCGAGGCACCCGAGGGCACGCTACCTATAAGCGAAGAGCTTCTGGGCCGAATCATACAGAGTGTCGTGACGCGCTGCCGCGAGAGAATGCCAACCGAGGCCGAGTCGCTGAGTGTTTGGCCCCAGGCCTACTGGGGCAGCGTGGCGAAGGCGGTGGGCCGAGAGGTTGGGTCCAGGGGTTCCTCCGAGGCTGGCTCGAGGTAGCAGCAGGAGAAACGATTTATACTATTTATGCTCACCAAGCTTTCCGGATACGCCAGGGGGCGAGCAGGGAGACGACGAGTAGAGTTACGAAGGAAGGGGAGTCGGACGAGTTCTTGGAGAGGAAAATACTGCTTGAAAAACAACACCGTTATTATGATTTCGTCCCTGGGTACCTGCTGCATTCCTGTCTTCTGCTCACGCTTATCAGCCACGGAGTTCGGGGGTCGGGAGTAGGGAGCCTCTTTTTATTATATATTATTACCCATCTCATGTTTTTAGCGATTACGTTTCATGTCCGTTCCTTTTTCTATACGCGCGTTCAGAGTACAAAAGATTATTTATTAGTAATGAAAGTTTTGCCGATCGTTCTCAATGCCTTCACATTTTGCCTCATGCGTGATACACTTGATAATGAATAGGTCAATGATATTGGAACGTATGGTACACGTGACATTGAGTTATGCTTCTAGGCCTCGTTCAACTGGGCGTTCATTGCCTCTTTATACTTTTGAGGTTGCTGTTTGTACATATGGTAGAATTCCCCTACAACCCAGGTGGCCCATTCTCATAACCGATGCATGCTGCGTCCTTGGTTGGGCCGGGTGCTGACCGTCCCAAGCTCTCTTTCCAATGCATATGTAGGTACATAGATGCAATGACAATGGGTGATGAGCTCCCTCCACCTCACAACATCACCTCATCCTCTCCTATTCGAATAGCTAGCCAGCCATCCGCACCAGGCGACCCTACTTCGGCCCCAGCAGCTTCAGCTCGCTAATCCGTAGCACGGTGTACTTGTGCTTGCTGGTGACGCGGCGGGCGAGGCGCTGGCGGCGCTTGGTCTTGACCTTGACGCGCAGGGGCTCGGCCTCGACGCCGAGGACGGTGGCGCGGCACTCGTACAGGGCGGCGTCGACCCAGGGGCGGCCCAGCAGCGTGTAGTCGCGCGACCCCAGCGCCGACGCGCGGTCCAGCCGCAGCACGTCCCCCGGCACCACCCCGTGCATCAGGAACGGCAGGCGCACCCGGTCCCCCGCCGTCACCAGGTACGGCCGCCCGTGGATGTGCACTGTCGCGTAGTGCGCCGGCTGCGCGCGCAGCAGCGGGAACAGCTCCGCTACGGACGCCGATGTCGACGGTGTTGGGGTTTGCGGTGGTGGTGGTGGTGGTGAGGATGAGGATGTCTTCTCGGACGGCTTGGAAGACGTGGGTGCGATAGGCGGGACCGTGGTTTGTGTAGGCGTTGCGCTGGGTGGCGTGGCTGGATCCACGTTCTGCGCTGCTGTCGTTGTGGTGAGCCCGCGGGCTCGGATGGGCAGGAGGAAGGTGGGTGGTAGCCGTGTGATGGGCGTGCGCAGCTCCAGGACGGAGCGGAGGAGAGAGCGGCTCATTTTGACACTTTTTGCTTGGCCGTCCTCTAATTGCTTCTAATTGTTGAGAGTGATCCTGGCGTGCAATTGATTGAGTTGTGTCCCCCAACACCTTCAAGTTCGTGGTCGTTTAAAGAGTTTCGAGTCGAAATATTGAGGTTGAAGACTTGGAAAAGTTAAAGTGGAGACGTGTATTTTTCCGCTGCTAGCAAAAGTGGGCCCGTGAATTGAATTCGTGTGGCTGGAGCTTTGAATTTTTCGATAGTGGCGGGTCCCTCATCGATAACAATTACTGCTGTAACTTTTTTATCAATTTCAAGACTACAACATACACCGATATTGACCTCACCAACTTCCAATTTGCCGACAATTTGGAAGCGCATACCTACTAGTCTAGCAATACTCTTCGTAGCTAGTTCTCAAGTCCCTTTCGAGGGCGAACCCATTCACCATGGTACGGTTTCCTGAAATCTTCCCCACAACCAACGAATCAACCCATACTAATTAACCACGACAGCCTCAAAATGAGTACATGGAGCGTTTCCGCAAGACGCACGGTCGTCGTCTCGACCACGAGGAGCGGGCACGCAAGCGCGAAGCACGAGAGGGCCACAAGGCATCCAAGGATGCGCAGAACCTGCGAGGACTGCGGGCGAAGCTGCACCAGGCGAAGCGGCACAAGGAGAAGATCCAGATGCGCAAGCAGATCAAGGCGCACGAGGAGCGCAACGTCAAGTCCGCCTCGGAGAACGACCCCAAGACCCCGCTGCCCAACTACCTGCTCGACCGCTCCAACCCGACCCAGGCCAAAGCCCTGAGCAGCGCCGTCAAGAACAAGCGCGCCGAGAAGGCCGCCAAGTTCGCCGTCCCTCTGCCCAAGGTAAGAGGCATCAGCGAGGAGGAGATGTTCAAGGTCGTCAGCACCGGAAAGAAGACCCACAAGAAGAGCTGGAAGCGCATGGTCACCAAGCCCACCTTCGTCGGCCCCGACTTCACCAGGCGGCCCGTCAAGTACGAGCGCTTCATCCGACCCATGGGTCTACGGTATGTCCATATATATATATATATATATATATACTCGCATCATATTTTCCCACTGAAATTATACTAACTATGTCGCGCCTGTAGATACAAGAAGGCCAACGTGACACATCCCGAGTTGGGCGTCACCCTGCAGCTGCCCATCATCAGCGTCAAGAAGAACCCGCAGCAGCCGCTGTACACGCAGCTGGGCGTCCTGAGCAAGGGCACCATCATCGAGGTCAACGTGTCCGAGCTCGGGCTGGTCACCGCCGGCGGCAAGGTCGCCTGGGGCCGCTACGCCCAGATCACCAACAACTGCGAGAACGACGGCTGTGTCAATGCGGTGCTGCTGGTGTAAACCTAGCATATGCACATGCTACCTACGGATTTATTATAGCATTCCGCCAGCTTTCCCACGAAAGGAGGAGGGCAAAAGGCAAGAAGTAACTAGATTAGGATGTGCACAGGACGGAAAGCAAATATCAAACCTCTCTGTTTTGCATTAGTACCACCTCATCTAACAAGGCCTAAGAGGGAACAAGAAGCAAGGACCCGATAGCCTAGAACTTCGACCAAGACCACCAAAGTCAAGTAGACGGGCTTTTCCAGACAAAAGAGGACGGACGAAACTGGTTATCATCATGCATTTGAAGTGGTGTCTGGCGTTTGACGGATCTACCAGCTAGGGGTAGTGTATGTGGACGGAACCAAAGTCAGACGTCTAGGCACTCAAAAAGGATTTCCATAGCACCAGGAGACGCAAAATATAATGAAAGACACTTAAGCCCCCATATGAGATTTTCCTCTGGAAATATTTAGCTGATATGTGATCCTGAATTGGTAGCTCAGGTCTACACCTCGATCTATAATTGTACCGCAATCTTTATGGTCCCCCACGTATAGATCATAAAATCCCTATGGGTTGGTAAAGAGTTGCCCTCGAAATGACGAAGTGGATGAAAATGAACAAGGGCAAGCCTTCACCAAATTCACACACAAAACATAATACAAGACAATTCATTAAAACAAAGATTGATTGTAGCCTACTTGAATACCTAGACAACTGATAGCACCGGCTGCCACCTTTTCGAGTCCTAGCCTAAACGCCTAACCGCTATCTCGCACATTGCGATCCTTCTCAAATCAGCAATCCCTTGCTTGGCCTAGCAAGCTCTCCATACTGGTCGGGACTATTAGGGGGCGACTCCATAGAGATCACTTAGTGTCATTTTAATATCCGTAGGTGTCGTCGTGTCGTAGTAAAGAAAACAGAGAACGCAAAGCAGAACGAGAAGCCGGAAAACGGATACCGGA
Source organism: Hypoxylon fuscum (assembly GCA_022578945.1). NCBI lineage: Eukaryota > Fungi > Ascomycota > Sordariomycetes > Xylariales > Hypoxylaceae > Hypoxylon > Hypoxylon fuscum. The sequence continues at coordinate 74,866 of MU399838.1, read as the reverse complement.
GTCATGTGCGCCTGCGACCACTTCGCAAGGCTGGGAAGAACAAATATAAGAATGGTTGAAACGAGACGTGGGAACAACGACGCTTCGCAAGTAACTAGCAAGAATATGTCGGTAAAGCATGGAGAACTCAGCTTCTTCTGATCCTCGGTGGATACTAATCCGAATATTAGGTGAAATTCTGCGAGCCACATGGCAGTCGTGCCGGTTGCTCAACCCATCACATTGATGAGAAAATAAGGACAAGTGCATGCGCACTACATAGAACCAGAGAACCGTTGGTGCTTAGCAAGGCCTGGCCAGTCATTGTGCTTCTTAGACTTGCGAAACTGTGAGGCTCGGTCTGCGTTCTTGAGATGTGCGTAAGGATTGGGAGGTAAGTTGGCCTCGGCCCCTGTGGTAGGCAGGGAAGAAACTGCTGCAATGGCTGCCTTCTCTCTGGCCTGGAGGTCCGCATGAACGTCGGGGTTTTGAGGATCGTGCAAGCGTCCGTTAGACCGCATTTCCACGATCATCTTAATCACCTCCATGTCATCCTGCTCCTTATCGTTCAAGAGGAGGCGCTGCTTCAGTGTCATCCGGCCATTGTTTCTTGTTCGTTCCTGTAGGGCGGCCTCACGAACCGCTGGGTCGTGCACAAAGCGGCACTTTCCCTTCTTACCGCATATACCTCCCGTAGAGTAGTACTTGCAATGGTTCGAAGGGTCAGCCCGCGTGATAGGGGGCGGAGGCAAGAAGCCATTAGATTGCTTGTCCGTTGGTAAGGCTTCGGGCTTGTCGTCGTCCGATTCCTCATCAGATGACTCAGATCGAAGTTCGTCGCCTTCGTCATTAGGGGCTCGTTTACGCTTCTCCAGCTTGCCCTCAAGTTTCGCTAATTTCTTACGTAGACTCTCAGCTTCCTTCTCCATCGGGTCAACTGGAGCTGCTGTTGCTGCCTTGGCTTCATCGGCCTCGGGGACTGGTTTGGAGACCAATCCCGCCTCCTTCTTCATTGCAGTACGAGACTTGGTAGGAAAGTTCTCTCTGCGTGCTGCTAGCCACTTTGCCAGATCACCATCAGGTATACTATGTGATGGAAAAAGTCAACACAAAATACCAAACGTGCTAAGATGAAGCATGGTCTTACCTCGGAGATTCATTACCAAGCGATTCTGCAAGACGTTTCTCCTCGTCGATGCCGTCGTCTGAATCATTGTCACCTGGAGTCAGTCCAAGTGTATTCGTCTTGCGCTTCTTCTTCTTGGCAGCAGCAGGATCAGACTTCTGATGATGGGGTGCCTGGAAAGGCTTCTGGTCACGGTGGCGAAACTTCTCGCCACGGTCGTTATTTACTGCGTGTGCTCCTCTGCCCGAGTAAGCGTGACCGCCACGACCGTGACCTTTGTGACTAGACCCGTAATGGGGAGGAGGAGGCCCCGAAAACGACGGAGCAGTACTGGGGGGATATCCATATGGCGGCTGCGAAGGAGGCGCTGGCTGATGATGCGCTGGATATGGGCTAGGCTGAGGACCACCTCGATCACTCGGATAACCACCACGCCCGCCCCGACTTGGATAATGAGGGAATGCTTGACCTTGTTCAGCCCACTGCGGAGGAGGTTGGGCATATTCACTAGGCCCTTGAACGTAGGGAGCCCCATACGGAGGGCGGGTAGATTGGCTGGTATAGGGTGGTTGGTAGGGTTGACCAGGCTGTGGGGGAAAGCCCTGAGGTGCATAGCTCGGGGGATAGCTGGCTGGGAGCGACGAGCCGTTGGGGTGGCTGTGGCTCCCTGCCGGGGCTCCCTGCCAAGAATAGGTTGGCTGAGGAGTACTGTAGGGCCCACCACTAGGAGAGGAATAATCTTGTTGGTAGTACTGGGAGCCGCCGTACTCGCGACGGCCAGGTCCCTGATGGCTAGGTCCCTGATGGTGTTGGTGGTGGTGGCCTCTACCACTTGCCGCTCCAGCATGGCCGCCGCGAGGGGGTGCATGAGCATATCCAGGTGGTTGACTATAAGGAGGATAGGGGCTCGGAGATGCAGCCGTAGGAGCGGGAGGCGGCGGTGCGTAGGGGTAGTTGCTCATGTTGTCGGCTTCTTAAGCTCAACCGATATACGTCGAAAAATGACAGTGAACTAGGGAACAACCGGAAAATATCTAAAGAAAATCACATGTTAGGAATCATGTAATTAGATCAGGGCAATCAAAGAAAAAGTTAGAACATGCCAGAAACAACACAACAGTAGAGCTGAAGGAAGATGGAAGAGTGGAAGTACTGCTCGGAGACCCAAGTGTAGTTGTTGCTAGACCCAACACACAACACGCAAATTCTATTGCAGAATTTACGGTTGAGTGTATATAAGTGAGGTCAACAAAGAGTTGGTTCAGTAGGCAGAAATAAAAGACGAATGTTTGAAGGTACGGCCTTCCAAGTTTGTGTTTAGTGTCGAAATCGGGAGAAAAATGAAAATGATGAAAAGGTGAGGTTTGTGTTCCTATTTTCGAGTTTGGTAGAGGAACTGCGTACCACCCCTGCAAACTTCTACGTAGGTACTTTTTTGCAAGCGCGATCCGAATTTAGCGTGGTGCTAGCGCGAGCCTACATGAGATCCAAGCGCGATTCGGAGCTGGAAGATTGAAAGAGCGACTGAGCCGCATGGATCGCCTCAAGGCCACCTGCAGCCCTGTGTAACAGCACCACCTTCCCTCTAGATACATATCTAGGCCCCACATGCCACTTTCCAGTTACATAAACAAAGAGTCACTCACTCCCGAGGTTTCGTCGATGTGGGATAAAAGAAACGACAACAGTCACCACCGAAGTCGAAAAGATGTTCATCCTAGTGAGTCAAATGAGAAAACTAAAACCCCAAGATATATGGCTAACATGGCTTATAGACTAAGGTTGCCGACTTGGTGCAAATTGCGCCAAAAAACTTCAGCACGGCCAGTTACCTCGCTATAGAGGACAGTATCAATACCAAGTACTCCAACAGAGTCATTCAGAAGATCGGCCTCTGCATCTGCATGTATGACCTGCTGTGGGCTTCCGAGGGTCTCATCGGTCATGGAGATGGCCTTGTGAATATAAATGGTATATTTGCTTATTTCAACTTCATCTAAGTGAATGTGAAAGGATCAATGCTGAGTCTCATAATAGTCGAGTTCCGTTTGATCGTGTTTAGGCCGTTTAAGGGCGAGACCATCTTTGGAAAGATCAACCGTGCTACGAAGGAAGGAATGAGCAGTACGCCCTCCTGTCTTAAAAGATCGGGGCGAAGAAAAGGGCCACTAACAAAAAGCTCCAGTTCGCACCCAATTCTTCGAAGACATATTTGTCGACTATAAAGAGTTACCCGAGGACACACTCTTGTAAGTACCATAGATTGTGATATGGGCACCTTTCGTGTGAATTAACGCCTCTATAGTGACCATAATGAGCAGACCTGGGCATGGCAATTCGATCCTGACAGTGAACCGAATCTTTACGACAAGAATGAGATAGTCCGTCTTCAAATAATAGATGAAGAGTGGCATGATCAAACACCCGAGAGCGCAGAGCAAGAAGCAGTCGACAAGGCCAAGAAGCTGTCCCCATATCGCATCAAGGGAACTATGACGAAGGAAGGACTCGGAGTCTGTTTGTGGTGGGAGTAATTTGGCAGGCTACATATTGCATGGAACGGCGTCGGACTGGGAATATTTCCTTGCCTTGGGTCTAGCTAATTAGCTACCTACTTGCGTTACTTAAATTTTGATACCCTCGAGCAATCGATTCTCTACATCATCCAAAACTGAGTAATGCTCAACTACGGCGAGGTTCTCAGCCTCCGTCTTGAACTGCTTGTCGACATCGACACCAGGTCCAAACATCTGAGGAGACTGCGCACCCATTCCCGCCATTTGCTGTTGCATTTGGTTTGCGGCTATCCTAGAATTAGTCTCTGGATACGTCGGGCTTCGCAGTTCTGAGAGCACCTACCGTTCTCGTTGCCAAGCAAGAAGTTGAATACAAATTGCAGGCCAAAGTAGCACAAGAAATACCAACTGATGCTCGACATCCATCGGGGGTCCATTTCCTTGGTAGCGACACCAGCCTGCAGCATGCTCTTGAACTTGATAGTAATAGGGAATGGCAATTTGATGATGACGAAACCGCTGAAGAAGGCGTTGATCCAGCTCATGATTAGGGTGTTCGGAATCATCATAGCCATATTATTCTTCATCATACCCATCATGCCGTCCATGGCACCGGGGTCGGTCATCGGATTCGGCGGAGGCTGACCGCGTCGTTCGGGATCTTTCAGATAGGCACCGGTCTCGTAGGCATTGGTAAGGTAATCTCTTCGCGCACGGAACGACGGCGCGGATAGTACGTGATAGTTGCCGCGCACTGCGATGCCATGTAACAGAGACCGCTGTTCCCTCGTCGATTTTTGGTCGAGCTTCTTTGGGGGTGTTTGCATCAGGACGGTGGCATAGTATCGCAGAACACCAGTCAATATCTACTCCGTAGTGAGCATTCACCCTTCTTACGCATGCTGTTATGGGACATATGAACCTACCATCACAGCCGTAATCGGGAGTAGGATCCAGTAACTTTCAGGATGTCAACAAGGCTCTTCTTACAGGCGGCTATCAGGGCAACACTTACAGCAACTGGGGATCCCTATGGATCGTCTGCGGCGGTAATTGGGTCATCGTGAAGGAGTTGTTGCAGCCGTCTTCTACGCGCGAAGGATAGCCTGTTCCTCGGGTATGCTGCGTGTAGTTGATGCTCGAATCATAGTATGTAGGATAAGACACAGCTTACCTTATTGGAGTATCATTGAGGTTACACTAGCTCGGTTCAGGGCTGAATGTTAAAGCGCCCCACTTGTAAAGCCACGTCTAACCTAGAAGTACTTTGTACCTTTTAGAAGCTGACCCTCTAAGAAGATTGAAGCCACCTAGCTCTAAGCTCCGTTCATTACCTCACGATCCTTATGCGATCCGAACTTGTTTCCCCTTCATCATACCGCAAATTTCACAATCGACAATGGCGACTCAAGAACGGATCAGCGTCCACAACCTAGCGGGTAATTGCCCTTGTTCTCCCTACTTCCCGACGGTAATAGAAGCTAACGTATCTACTAGACTTGAAGAATACGTCCGACGATGCGATCCCGAACTACCTGAACTCGCTCAAGTTCAAGCAGGATAACAAGCTAGTAGACACCCGGCTGGCTCTCGGATACAGTGCCTTTGCCATTGCCGCTGCCTGCTTCGCCTGGGACTACAAGCTGGGCTTCGAGAGCACCAAATACTACACCGCCGCCGCCGTTGCCCTGTACGCCGTACTAAATGGCATCTTGACCTACTGGATCGGCTTCGTGGAAAAGGGCATCGTATACCAAGGCACAGCGCCAGACGGTACAAGTGTAAGATGTTTCTCCTATTGTCTCTTCTCTTGCTCCTACCTATGGGGCTAGAGTACATGTTGGCATGTAGGAAGAACTTATAACTAAATGCCATCATACAGATCTCCATCGCAACCTCCACCAAGAAGAACATACCAATCTACAACGTCAAGATCACCATCACACCCAAGAAGGGCGAGCCGCAGACGGTGGAGCTGTCGCGATCGTTTACCGAGTGGTTCGACGTGCAGGGGCACTTCATCGCCCGGCCCTTCCAGGTCATGCTAGCCACCACCGTGCCGTTGATCGCGAAGGCGGATCCCAAGAGAGCTCAGGTCGCCGCACCGGCATCAGACTTCTTGAACGCCGATCCCGATGTGTTGGATGCCATTGCTGCTTCTGAAATTACGTCTACTGGGGCCGAAACCGCCTCTTCGGGCAAGAAGTCCAAGCGCAGAAAGGCATAGTTTTGTAGTTACGATAGCCTACGGAGTTCACCTCCCCACAATGTGATACCATATTTTTGAAATTGTCTGGTCTTCTGCGAATGCATCCATCCTTGTTCTTCTCAACCGCTGTTCAATTTCAACATCCGAGCTAGGATAGCAAAGACTTCATAGTTGTAGCGACAAGACGAGCAAACTCTTATGAGGCATAACAGCTAGGCCAGTTTTCAGTGATGATGTGTGAGCGTCATTCGGGACAAAGCTTTGTGGCCCAGTAGAAGCGAAAACGGAGTGAAGCCACCACCTGCTTTCCCCCTTTCTTACCTACCTGCATTAGGGAGAAAACGTTGTATGCCCTATTTATTCGTGACTGTCTATACATATCTACTGGATTTTTTGGACATGCTACACAAGACAGATACATCATTTTACGAATTTAGATTCCGTCGGGCTATCCGAACTACTTCGAAGCCCCTTTTGCGTGCAAGGATATTATTGCCTGACTACATCAGGTCATCATATTAGCATTAGTTTATGACTACTACCATTAGACTAGGCCGCAGACGTCCTGTATTACCCTCGAGTATTTTAACAACTCGTCGAGTTATGACACCTTATATTAGGTGTTGACCCTGAAAGGGGACAATCCTCCCCTATATGGCTTTATCCCCTAGAGTGCTCAAGAGTTGGCGATTCTAAGCGAGGCCTTCCCAAGCCTTCCTAGCCATTAATGCCGTTCGTCGGATCTCTCTGACCGAGTCTCCACAAGCTGCTGATAGTGGACGTAGCAGTTGCTGACGATAAGGCACAAGATACTGCGCCTCGTACGATCTCGGCAGCGTTTGGAAGAACTCTAACGCGAATTTCCGGCACAGAACACGCTCTCTCCCTTTGGTCTTGAGAATCGCGGGTTCCTCCGCGGACTCTGCAGTCTTAGGTGCCTTCCTCGCTACTTCGTAAACCGTGGCCATGCCCGAAATCAGCCCGGCAAGATGCTCTTTCAGCGCGCCGGGATCCTTCTCTAGTATATGCAACAGAACACTAAGGCAGGACTCCATTTCCACGCCCGACTCGAAGGTCGACAATGAGCGGATGCCAATCCGTACAATTTGTCCGATGTCGCTGGCATACTGCTCATATCTCAGGTGCTTCAGGACTGAGAACACAGCAACTGCTCGGTTGACGGCGACCGTTTCATCAGTATTCGAGTTAGGAAAGCAATCCTTCAAATACGGCTGGATAGCTTTGAAGTATAGCCACTCGCCGCTCAATCTTTTCCGGATGGCATGGTTCTCCTTCTCCAGGCATTCCTTAGGACTCACAAGTACCTCGAAACTTCTCGCCAACTGACGGCCTATTGCTGGATTCAGGGGCGCCCTATCGCATACCATCTTCAGTAGTAGGTTTTGGTTATTTGGCATAGACTGGAATCGTGCTATATCACCAGCCAAAAAGCAAAGGATGCTGCGGAAGACACAAATGTATCTAGAGATATCCAGAATAGATCCGGAATCCGCGTCATAAATCTTTAACAGGGTACCCATCAAGTCTTCTTGAATTTGCAGTTTCTCTTTACTATTTTCGGCGTTCTCGACACGGAGTTTGTTCGATAATATAGTAAAGGATATGTCCAGCGCAGCTCTTGTAGCATCTGACACAGCAAAAGGTGCCGAGGTCAATACGGTGCACAGATTCTTCAATGCACTGATGTGGTGCTAGCAACAACGTTAGCGAACATCAATCTCAATTTGAGATTTTCACTTACTACTGGAGGCATCACATCAGGGTAGAGGCCCTGGAGAATGCCCATTGACAATGGTACGGTGCGGAAATCGTCAAGAGGACTCAGGATGGTATTTTGGGAAGCCAAATCACTCTGAGGGTTAACGGCATCGGCATCGACGCTGCTGAAAAGCACAAACACGTCTCTTCCTAGTTCTAATGCCTTCTGTTCGTCCTCGCTCAGACTTCGAATCACCGAGGTAGCTAGGAGACCTAGTTGATGAAGGAATATATCTTGTTCCGCAACGGAAACATGTACTTCCTTGAAATCTTTGCTGAGTCCTATGTATGATGGGGCGTTGATACTCTCGTCCTCTCGATGATAGACTACAGTGAAGCGTCGGTAAAGCTGTTCCACAACTGAGAGAGAATATGCCAGAAGCTGAAGGTGAGTGTCCACCCCAATGGTTTCAAGCCCTTCCAGCGCCTTCAGTGTCTTAGTAAGGAGGCTAGGGTTTCCTGTACCATGCGAGTCAATTTCAGGATAGTCCAGCTCCCCGATAATTCTAATGAACTGTATGTACCACTCTTTCGTTATGCTCTGTGATATCGAATTGGATGAGGCGATTGTCTGTCTCGGTAAATTACTCAAAGATTGTAAGATAGAGAAATGGATCGAGCATATGAATGCCGTCCAATATCTTGGCGGCGCTCGTTGTGATACCACCCACAGCAACCCCTCCAGTTGAGTAGCGACTAAAGAAACTGTATTTAAAAGGAAGGGTGGCCTCGTCGGAACATTCGAGCAGCCAACCTCGTATAGCGCACTCGCGACAAGGTTGATCTCCAAAGGGAGGTCGTGTGGAGCGAGTTGCTTCTGGTAAGCTACCTTGAGTGATGAAAGGTACTGTCGCAACAAGAGCTGGAATGCAGAAGGGTATAGAGGTACAGCTTCTTTTAGTGCTGCAACCGCAGCGTCACGAATGTCTTGATTCAAGTCGCCGGTGCTAGCAGTGGATTCGTTGAACTGTCTGCCTTCTAAGGGATAAGTGATAGACGGGCTCGCGAGCCAGCCAACAATTTTCTGACATGTCGGGGCTGAGCACAATTGGTCAAAGGATTCACCGTCGCTGGCTTGCTGGCCTACAAGAGCTGCCAATCCTTCCATGGTTTTCTTGAGTATGCCGACTTGTTCACTAGTCGCCTGAGCACTTGAGTTTTCTTCCCATTGAGGGAGATATATATTAAAGAAGAGGATGTCCCCAAAAAGTTCATCTTTCAGTAGACCTGAACTCTTGTCGGTATTGGGCTCATTCTTTAGAATGTCAACTAGGTGTGATCGAACGACAAGGATCGAATTTAACAATCCTACAAGTTCTTGCTTGTGCAAAGCGGACTGTGTGTTTGTAAGGGTGGTTTGAACATGAGGTATAACCTGAGGCGTAATGGTCGCAAACGACTGGAAGGTAGCTCCAGCGATCGCAACTAGCAGTCGGCCAGCCTGAGCCGTGTAAGTTGGATTGGATAAATCTTCAACCAGATCTCTCCAGGCATCGACTAAAAATGATCGAAGTTCATTATCGTCGAGTCGTGTAGTGAGAGACCGTATCACTTTCAGGGTGGCCTTGATAATCTCCGGAATCTCGCCATTGCGAACTTCATATTTAAGTGATCCCCAAATTTGGTCAATGAATGGAACGACACTCTGCTTGGGATGCTCGTACTGTAGCAAACATGCATCAAGCGTCTGTAGGATGTCGACTTTTACAGCAACAGTTACTGCGTCCCCCTGGTCAAGTTTGCCGATGAGATACGGTATTGCGTGGCTAGCAACACGATAATGGGCTGCAAAGCACGAGCGCACTGCGCTTTTCAAGTCATCGGCAGTAACTCCGGATGGGGTAGCCGATGCTCGCAGGGAAATGGGGAAATAAGCCGAGAAGGTCTTGAAGACTTCCGAGGTAACATCCTCTGAAGGTGAGAAGTTCTGCAGGCACGTTTTCAGGGTCTCAAACCACTTCATTAAATTCAGTGGGTCCCTTTCGTTCCTGCATAGGTCTAGAAGGCCAGTGATAAATCCGCAGGTACTGCCATGGCGATATTCGAGATCGTTAGCCACAGCCGGATCTTGGAGAAGGCCTAGGAATAGCTCATAAATCTCTAGGCGTGTTACTGGTGTCTGTAACTTGAAATCCTCGCCCAGCTTAGAGACGTTTGCAATGATATCATCTCCTAAAGTAGGTTGGAATGATTTCATGCTAACCAAATGCCTCAAAGCTTTTGCAGAAGCTGTGACCCCAGCCCGGTGGTCGCTCGAGAAGAGTGAGCCAAAGAAAGCTACCAACAGCTTAATTTGATCGACTTTCAAGGAGACATTTCTGTCTTTGAGTACCCCAAGGGTACTAGCTAGAAAATCTAGAGCTTTCGCGCGTGCAATGATGTTGTCATCGCCTGAATCATCGCCCGGTTGAATCCAGCGGTTTATAGAAGCGACCCACTGGCCGACGGTTATTCGGCTGTTCGTGGATTCTTCGATTGCTTGGGAGAGATGTTAACATATGTATTGTATTATTTGTATCGCGTCACGGGAGACTCACCTGTAGCAGCTTTCTTTGATATTGCGTGTTCTAGGTCACTCTCATCCGAGAGAACGTATTGTAAGGCAAGGTCATCAAACTTGACGCTCGCCATTTTCGCAATTGGAGGGGTCAACGCTGAGGCGACAGAGTTGAATGAGCGTGTTTTTTTCCTCTTTAGCGCCGAATAAAACAGCCTTTGAGGAAAGGCTTTCCGGATGCCTGTCCCAAGAGACAGGTGGCTAAATTCGAATATGCACTGTTATAGAAAATTAGACATGTACGATATCTTAGGTATTCATAAATATTGCGTTGAAGCTCTAGGTACATTTTCGATAGGTATTAGGTACCTACCTAGGTCCAAGAATGACGAAATAGCGGCCGGATGATGATCCGAACCACTACCGATTTAGGGCCACAGGTCCAGAAGGGGTAGGAGGGGCACGAGGGGCATTCAATTTTTTTCCAGGGACTTCAACAGTCACTTCCGTTAGTGTAGTGGGGTTTGCGAAAGGACAGAAAAAAACTTCTTGGCCTCGAAGTTGCCAACAACGTGGGATTTTTGGAGATGAGACTCACCAATTGTCAATTATTAGTCCTTCATTCTCCAGCCCCTTCTTTTAAACGTTCACCATTAGGCGTGTTAAGTTACCGTTTTCTTTCGACACGGCCAGTTAACTCCCATTGTAGAGCTTCAGTTTCATTCGCGCCTTCCAGCTTTTTTCATCTGAATCGCGGGGCAGTAGCGGGGCAGGTACCGGTACGTGTAATTTACTCGCACCTGCATTTTCTAGCGTCCTCATAAGTCGACGCAACCGCGATACACCTTAAATCTTATTCACATCCTGTAATATATAGCTCATATAAAAAGAATTTTTGCATCCGCATAGAATATACTTACTAACAGTATCCTAAGTCTAAGTATTGTCGGACAATGGCCACGCACGATGTGCCCAAGACCTGCAAGGTCATATTAGCTGAGACCATTGCCAAAGGTCTCCTTGCTGAGGTGAAGGATACACTGAAGTCTATTCAGAAAGATACCGAAGGTCAACCAACTCTGGTGGCATTCTTAGCCAATGAAGACCCTGCAGCTGTGAAGTACGCAGAATGGTCGAAGAAGACCTGCGAAGAGAAGTAAGAAATCATATGTTCTTAATACGAAGAGAACATACCCACTTACATGTGTGAATTCGTCACTTACTGAACAATTAGTGGCTTCACCTTTGACTTGCGCCAAGTAGACAAAGATAAGCTAGAAGAGGAGATCATGAACGCCAACGAGGACAACAAAGTTGACGGCATCATTGTCTACTATCCTATCTTTCCTGGTAACCCGGCCCATGACCGATATGTCCAGGAGACGGTTTCGCTCTCCAAGGACGTCGAGGGGCTTTGCCATAAACACATCTACAACATGTACTACAACATTAGGTTTCTGGATCCTCCACACAACCTGAAGAAGTCTATCCTCCCTTGCACCCCGCTGGCCGTAGTCAAGATCCTAGAATACCTTCAAATCTACAACTCCATCCTGCCCTACGGAAACCGACTCTTCGGGAGGACCATCACGGTCATCAATCGTTCCGAGGTCAACGGTCGCCCATTGGCCGCCCTCCTTGCGAATGATGGTGCTACAGTGTATTCAGTCGACCTGACAGGAGTTCAAATCTTCACTCGTGGCCAGGGTATTAAGCAGCCGCGGCATCAAGTTCAAGACAAGGAGGGCTGGACCTTGGAGCAGTGCATACCCATAAGCGATGTCATTATTGGTGGCGTTCCCGTAGAGAGCTACAAGGTGCCGACAGAGCTCATCCGAGATGGTACTGTCTGCATCAACTTCTCTTCATATCGGAACTTCGACGGCCCAGCTGTCAAAGAGAAGGCATCCATATACGTACCCTCAGTTGGCAAAGTTACAATTGCCGTACTACTCAGAAACCTAGTGGTAGGTTGTTCACTGCAACGGCGACCGAAGATATACTAACCAAATTTAGCGCTTGATTGCCAATCGCCCCTCTACTAACCAAGACGGATCAGCCGACGAGAGCACATTGAAAGCCAAGAGCGAAGCATTCGTGGATGGTTGACGTAGAACAAGAGTTGATACCCTCAGTACCTGGAATATTAAAACTCTGTAATATTTTAACAAGGTAACATAAAATACTGAATAGACTACCTGGTTTTCATGAGTATTCTCAATATATTCAGTAGGTTTACAATATGATTATATACCTCATCGCTTCTTTTCGAAATCTCGCGTCGGTCGTAAATATCAGTTCTATCAGTGCTACTAACTCCAGCAGTTCACCTCTCCTAGGCAGCCACCGGATAAGTTACGTTTACTTCGAAACAGCGCAATCATATCACAACTACTATCTCGTGAAAATAACTAAGTTGCTTATTTTTGGAGTATACTATTACGTGGCATTTCTAGCCATTATTGTACTTTCAGCTTGCCTCTTGAGTCTCATTGCATATGCGTGGCGTAGATCGTTATTGGTGGAAAACTTCATAGTGTACCTACTATGTAGTGAGAGAGAGAGAGAGATACATACCTATATATTTTACCCTTCCCAGCGAAATTCTAGCTTCTTGCTCAATATCCTTGACATTGCTATTAATGACTAATACTCACCGATTTTCTGTCATGACTTCTGACTTTTCAAGAAAACGAGTTAATACTCTCCAGGAGGTAGAGATTGATGGAAGGAACACTGAGAGGATAAGCGATATAAATTTCGTTCCGAAGAGCGAAACCAAACTCTTCTGCTATTCAACTGGTACGTTGTAGCTTGAATTGTGATTTTAAAGAAAAAACTTACAGTACTCTGTATTAGCTGCATGCTCTCCCGTTACGAATACCACTGGGCAGTGGTGCAATCGTTCCACAGCAATAGAGTTCCTACATGTATGAAGAAGAACAGAGTGCCTAGTTGCCTCTTAATATGCGAGCCCTTGATTGACTAAAGCGTTACTTCAGGCTCTATCTAGAACCTTCACCGGTAATGAAAAGGAGAAGACTCAACAGCCTACCTTCACCCTAATGTATTTTACGCCATACACCATAACCCTAGACACATCGTAAGATACTAACGGTCGTTAACATAGTGGAGGCTACGGTAACGGGACTTTACACCCCCTCAGCGTCGACTGCGAGCTTTTTGAACAGATTATTACAGTGTACCGATTACCTGGCAAGGTGAGAGAAATGGTTCGATCCATACATGGCGTTTGTGGTCGATTTGTAGAATATAAGGACGACAAAAAGTCTCTGTGTAAGCAGTCGCCTGTCAATGTCCACCTAGCATTGTCCGTTAGGTTAACGAAGCAGTAATTCTCTTCTCGACACCGAAAGCACCTGTGAGAGAAATACTCTGCGGGATGCGCTATGACTTAGCAACATCTTCATTCACATGTCTTATTTTTGACGCTTCTCTTTCTGATTTGGACCAAACCATCAAGACCATCCTTCGCAGCCCATCGTCTAGGCTTGTGCAACAAAACCCTGTGGCGTACATGACGGTGATCCTGCAGCAGTGCGGACTTACATCTGAAAGAAGGCGGCAAGCTTTGGATGACAATATTCTAGGTGCCGAGGTCTTGACCAAGTCGACGCCATGGAGCGACCCAAGCATAGCGGTTGTTCAAAGGCTCAACAACTTCTACGAGGCAACAAGCATTTTGCACCTGTCTTATAATAATTTGATATTCGTCTATCATGCTATTAGCTTCGAAATAAATACCTGGAAGCTTCTGCGAACAATGGCAGAGGATCAAAGAGTGAGGCCCATGCTCCAAGCAAGAGCTAGCGACAACGAGTGGCAATCGATGCTGGACGACATCGACTTTGAGCTCGGACTTACAACCTGCCGGAAAGCTCAAGTTGAATGTTTGAAGGAGCGAACCACGATTCAGATCAATGTGGTTAGTACTTATTTCATCTAAGCGTGTTTAATTGTCATCATCTGTCTAGGATCTCATTAGCTGAGACTAACTATCGTCAACGTCCTAGATGAACAATGTGATCGCTCATCGGACGACCTCTCAGACTAACCTGATAACTCTTCTGGCTCTAGTATTCGCGCCAGCTAGCTTAATTGCAGTGGGTTCTCTCCCCTCCTCCCCCACCCCAAAAGAGCATGTCAGAATGCGTGTTAATAAGCATTGCTAATAACAAACCGTAGGGTATTTTTAGCGCAGGCATTTTCGAGACGAACGAGCGCTCGTGGGTTGCCTATATTGCCTCGACAGTCCCAGTGACGTTCGCTACTGTTGTTGTAGGTCTCCTCTTCCTAGAGAAACAGAAGATGGCGAAGACTTGGCATGCGCTACGAGGTGCAGCTAAGCAGAACGAAATAAGCGACAGAACAGGACGTGTTAGATTTGCGGAGGCCCTTAGTCTTTGATATGAATGATATTGTCCGCAACCTAACTATCTCAATAGAGATATAACTTTGGATTTTCTAGTTTGTGTAGTTTAAAACCGAAAATCCAGGACCTAAATCGTAAACAAGGAGGCGTACATAGGTGGTAGATAGACTCGATTTGTGAAGCTGTAAAGTGGCCGTGCAATTTTTTGCAAACGGGCACGGTGCAAGTACGTAACCGTCCAGCTATATTTTTTAACTACATATTTTAGAGGCCGGAGTCCCGGAGCTGAACGCATTTCCCCATAAGACTAACTACCTACATACCTCGACTATCTCGATTACCTACCTCCCCTATGTAGCTACCTCCTAGGTAGAATGGGGGAGTGACTCGAAGATCAGAAACGGTAAACCTGTGAGTCCCCTACTACGACCTATCAGTAAAGCCGTTTTGCGAATCTACCAACACAGGATGAGAAACCCATCCGGCTGAACTGGTGAATTGACGTCAGGGAAAGGCAGCAAACCACTATTGGAACCAACAACTCGATAAGAAGGCAACACAACACAGATGGCCAACGGTTCAATTCAGGGATTGACTCATCGAACACGATGATGTTCACTCGGAAAGTCTAACATTCTAGGTAAAGCTAAGGCACGGCACCAAGTCACAAGACTTCGCGACGGCTTCAGTCCCATAGCCCCTGTCAACCCCGCTATAACCCCTCTTAGGACCCCTGTTTCCCTAGGCAGTCGCGCCAGACATCTTCAGCTTTTTAATGGCGCGTCAGCTAAGCGGCAGTAGTGCGAAGGGTCTCCTGTTAACCTGGCACTATCTAATTAGTCTGTTGGTAAGACAAGAGGATTGTTCTCCAAAATCGATGAGTCTGCCTAGATAACCATGGAGATCATTCATCTACATCGAGATCCACAGGTAGGTAGGTAGGTAAGTAATTATAAAGCATCCATATGACCCAGCTTTGTTTCTATGTGTACCAAATTGTAGGTAGCATTCTTTCTTGTCCCGTCTTAACATATCTTATTTCACTACTGTTGTCTGAGCTGCGCTTTAAGTCAAGAAAGATGGTTGTCACAGACCTTCCCAAGTTGCCAGTAGCCCACGATGGCCTGCCAAACTATATTGCTGGCCATCCTCAGACTCCAATGAGCGAGTTGATGAGCCCCTATCGCGGATTCGAGGCTAAATTGCGAGAGTTATATGCCCAGGAACGCGACAATCCCATCCTGGACGACCCCTATCTTAATGTTCTGCCCCTTTTCACCAAAGATACCCCCAATATTAAGACACGTGCTCGTAACCTTGAAGCAGAATCACCCAGTGAGAAGGAGAAGTATATCATGTCTCTTCCCGACGACAAGCGCCGCCCTAATAGTTCGCCTGCCGTGGTTACTTCTCTTCGGGAATTTCGCCACAACTTCGGCGTATTTTCCGAATCATCCCTCGTCGAAATGGACTGGAGCAACGTTGTTGCTGCCGGCTCGTCTGTTGTAAACTGTCTATTGCCTGTTCCGGATCAGTACAGCAAGTCTAAGAGAGCTCTACGCCAGTACTACCACGAAAAGTTCTGCCCAGCTTCCGACGTTGATCTATTTTTGTATGGCCTCGACGAGCAGCAGGCTATCGAAAAGATCAAAGATATCGAAACTCGCATCCGTGATGCAATTCTCTCAGAAGTGACGGTTGTGCGCACCAAGAATGCTATCACTATCTGTTAGTTGGTCACTACGGATAACTTGAGGGCTGTGACTAAACTTCTCTATAGGCAGCCAATATCCCACTCGTCATGTTCAGGTTAGACTAGCCCGTTTTGCATTTCTTATCAGCCGCTGACTACCTATTTTCAGATTGTCCTTCGAGTTTATAAATCAATCTCGGAGATTCTCACTGGTTTTGACATCGATTGTTCTGGCGCTGCTTATGATGGAAAGCAGGTTTATTGTACTCCACGTGCATTGGCTTCGTACATCACCCAGATTAACCCAATCGACCTTAGTCGTAGGTCGCCGTCCTATGAGACTCGTCTTGCCAAGTACAGTCATCGAAACTTCGAAGTATATTGGCGAGAACTTGACCGATCTCGTATTGATCCGACCATTTTCGAACGTAGCTTCCAGAGAACTCTTGGCCTTGCCCGCCTACTCGTCCTAGAACGTTTACCAACTACGAACGCTAGAGATGAGTATCTAAAGAAGCGGCGAGAAGAACGGGGAAGACCGGAGTTAAACTACCGTTCTCAGCATCGTCTCCGAGGAAATATCAAGGATATCCACGAGGATGAAGTGGCGGATTGGGTTGACCAAGGCGAAGTTTCTAACTACCATACCTTCACCGTCCCTTATGGTACCAAGTTCCATGCCAAGAAAATTGAGAAGCTATGCTATACTAAGGACCTGCGTGAGTTAACCCATTTTCTGCATATTCCTCAGTCATTGTCTAGTTCTTCTAGTTGATATTGTCTCCTCATAACCCTCTCTTATATGTTTCGTCGGGCATCCTTGGTTAACTAAGTCTTAGTTCTCAACGCTGAGTGGAACCAACCCAAAGAAAGGGAAGTCTATCTCCACAGACACCCAGCTTTCTTCGGTCGGGTCGATGATGTAGGTCACGGTTGTATAAGACTCAGCTGTTCAACATGATTCTAACCGGTTCAAGGTCATCGGCGACTGTTGTAGCACCTGCCCCAAGCCACAGACACCCGAAGAGATTGAGATAGCCGAGAAGGAGAGTGAGATTTACGTGTCAGGAAAAGTGTCTTTTCGAATTGACGATCCAGGCAGACAGGCAAGTAGATTTCATCCATCACATATTCTAAGATTAACACGTCTATAGCAAATTGGTTCCTTCAACCCCCTTACAGAGAATGACTGGACTGAAATGGCGTACGTGGGCAATACTGCTCGTCTTTGTCAAGCCATAGTTGATGGTGATATTGAGCACGTTGAGGATTGGCTCTCGCAGGAAGGCGCTGATCCTAATCAGAGGGATTACACGGGTCGAACTCCATTGCACCTTGCTGTCATTAGCTCGACACCTCAGATTGTCAAGTGCTTAGTCGAACATGGTGCGCGCCTCATCCCGCGGTTAGCTGACGGCCGGTCCGCACTTCACCTGGCTGCGGCGCGTGGCGACATTGAAATCGTTAAGATTCTTCTTCAGAAAAGCAATTCCAACGAGGAAGAAGAAGAAGAGAAGCAAGATCAGCGCCGCAAGGCTCGTCACACGACACACAAAGATGGTAAGGTGGATGAGCATGACAAGAAGATCAGAAATGCTGAATCAGACATTGAATCTGACGGCGACGACTCCGAGGCAGAACTGGTTAGTGATGCTACTTCTGAGGATGACCACGGTGTACAGTCTTTTACTACGGGGTCATTTGTTAAGGTCGATAAGGAAAACGAAGCCAAGGAGAATGATGTGATTGTTCTCGATGACGACCAGAACGAGCCAGACTTTTACAAAATCGACAACGTTGCTTGGGACTCCAAATGCAGTCCCCTGCACCTTGCCATCCTTGGAGGCCACTGTGAAGTTGTCCAGCTTTTGTGTCAAGAATTCGGCGCAGATGTGCTTCTGCCCGTCAAACTTGGCGATGGGTCTTACTATAACCCTAATACTGCATTTCTCACATTGGTTTTAGCTCTTGCCCTTCCGGTCGATAAGGCCATACGCATGATAGAGACCTTGCTCAAACTAGGCGCCACGTCTTCACAGGCCGATGCGAATGGCGTGACTGCGTTCCATCGATATATCCAGGGCGGACACCCGAAGCTAATTGAGGATCTATGGGGAAAAGACAAGATCGGTATCAAGGCTGCCCTCAATCATGTGGCTATGAATGGCCCCATCTATAACGCACAAGCCGTAACTCCACTGACGACAGCCGTGGACAAGGATGATCCAGCCCTTGTGCTCAAACTACTTGAAGCAGGAGCTAAAGCTGAGATCGACTTTGACTCATGGCTGAAGAGTGCGAAATTGAACATCGAGAACCGTCTCGGCGTAGGTTTCTCTCCATTTCCTTCCTACCCAGCTTTGCATATAGCTCGCCACTTCTAGCCTACTTGGAAGCAGCTTTTCACACCCCTCATTTATCCCCTTTTTTTTTTTTGCCTTTCTAGACATAATTATTTACTTACAAAATGGTTGGTAGGATTACGAAGGGAACTTGGCACTTTTCCAAGGAACTACTGAACAGCCCCTGATTGTGGCAATAAAGTCCTTGCAGCCCTCTAATGCTCTCGAGTTGTTGGAGAAAGGAGCCAACCCCAACGCTCTGACTAGATCAAGCTATGATGTGATTCGGAACAGCTGGGCTCGACATTATAACAAAGGCCAAGCAGCACTGGATCTTGTGCATGATTTGCTTGATAAGCTCCGCAAAATCATGAGCGAGCTGCCTAGATCAAACGAACCGCTTCAGCCCGGACAGAGACCTGGCTTCTACAGCACTGAACTGGATGAGTACCTAGAGCATCCAGTGCAGCCTTTCGGAACTTCAGAGTTCTTGGCACAGTATGAAGAGGGCACATATCAACATTGGCTTGTCTCCCTAGACATCGCAGAAAAACTCGATTCCTATAAAAAGGACCTAGAACGCTTTGAGAAGCAGAAGACGAAGGCTACTAATCTTAAAGGACTGCCAGAGAAACTTGAAGCAGTCAGAGACATCATGTCCCAGCTTGAGAGCGTAGCGAAGGCTCTTGAAGCTAAGAATGCAAAGACTTTCCAGCAACAGTACCCTGATATTCAATATCCTCATCACTCGTCGAGCCAGTCGTCAGAAAATCATTCGCCATCGCCGTACTCGCTAGAGTTTAAGTTTATTAACGCCACGGACGTCACAGACGCGCGGAAAACTGCTTACGTCAAGCTGTAAGTGTATAAAATCCCCACGACCTCGAACATGGCTAAAAGAAAATCTAAGGTTTGAAGCGGCATGGGCTGGCGATCTTGAAGTAATCAAATCACTAACCCTAACTTCATGGGACGCATCCAAACAGGAGCCTCCTCTCAAGATGGCGGTGTCCGACGTGAAGCGGAACAACCCCCTCTCGATAGCGTTCCTTCGCGGGCACTATGAGGTAGCAAAGGCGGTCCTAGAAATCACGCAAGCTCAGTGGGCACCAAAATTAGAGAACACGACCCGCTTCACGATGAACAGGGACGGAGATGATGATTCCTATGAGGAGTCGGAGTCCGAAGACAATGATGGGCCTGAAGTTTACAAGAAGGTCGTTGATGATCAGTTCACCCTCGAGAATGTTGGCCAGGTGTCTATGCAAGTCAAAAGCCAGACCCTTGCGAGCGCTCTTCTCAATTGGGCAGTGCCAACATTCGTATTGCGTGATGGATTGCTCAAAAAGACAGGACGCACTGAGATCCTTCTTTCCTTCACCATGAGTGAAAATGACGCAAAAGCCTTCGACTTCTTGATCGATTTGAGCATTCACTTTACCAGCAAGGAGCCTGTTGGGGACGACGACGACCAGCCGAGTCGATTCTACATGCTCTCTCAACATCAGTTCAACAACGCTGTACGGCATGGCCGAACTGAGATGCTTGCGAACGTCATTAGGCGAACTGGTACTGGAATTCCCATAGAGGACTTGGTAAAAAAGAGTGGCACAGAATTAAAAGTAAAACCTCGCTATTACCAGGGCCTGAATGTATATGGGAAGAAGAGGGCAGATTGGGCTAAGGCAGGCCGCAATCTAGTGGTTAGAGCTACTGGAAGCAACATGCCGCCATTGCTCACTGCTGCTCTCCAAGGTTCTCTAGAATCCACGGAGTGGTTCATTAGTGACGCACCAATGCGGCACTATCTGGAGTTTGGCAAGTCTAAGACTGCCAAGGAGGATCCTCGTCTAAAGCATCTCAACGAGGTGCCCGGCGGATTTGATAGAGCCATCGCCAAATGGCTTGGTGTTCAAAGTGAGTTGATTAATTACATACCTTTGCTATGCTTTACACTTTCTCCTTTTACTAACAGTCGTCAGATGATCTTGTCCTCCATTGCGCGGTGATGGGACCTCCAGGAGAGAACACCAACAAACTTATCGAATACCTACTTAAAGTGTGCCCATCTTCTTTGGAAGCCAAGTCGGATCAAGGATACACTCCTCTGTATCTAGCTTGCCTCCTCGGGAGAGTACAATTTGCCAAGACGCTCATCAAGGCCGGAGCCGACCAGTCTGTGAAGGACAAAGAGCTGAACAATATCGTACACGCTTCTCTAACGAATAACCCCAAGCCATATGGGCTCCGGCAGCTATTAAACAGTTTAGATTCAGATCTAAGATCTCACATGTTTCTTCAACGGAACAACCTTACACATGGTGGTGATACTCCTCTTCACTTCTGGCTCAAGGCCGCCAATCCAGTTTCGCATAGCTGGAATTACCGGGGCTCCTACTTGCCATCTGAAAATATCGACAATGTCAAGATTCTAAGCCTTCTGCTGGAGTTTTCCGGTGGTGCAGAGCTCGAAATCTTGAACGGTTCCGGCGACACGGTTCTTCACACAGCAGTACTTCGTCATCTTGCAGAACATGTTCAGGTACTCGTTGCTCAGAATCCCAATTTGATGTGTCGCGAGAATGCAGTTGGCCGTACCCCCAGCGAGATCGCATATGACATCTTCATCAACTCCAAGGTAGAAAGTCGGAGCCCGGTTGAGATGGAAGGCGAAACTTCGGCGGCCAAGCTGAAGAAAAGACACCCCGAAACTTTTGTGAAAGGACGTGAGGAACGCAATTACCCCGGGACACAGCGCAAGGAGCGCATCTGGCAGACAGTCAAAGAATATCTCGTCAAGGTCGATGCTAAACGCCGCCTTGTCAGCTTGAACGAAGCAAACGATGTAGCGAAGCGACTGGGCGAGAGTTATGCTTGGCAGCGCTATTACCAGAAACCTACAGCTTCCGACGAGGATCGTGAGGAGGGGCAACAACAGAAGGAGGACAAGGAAGTTGACTTCGTGAGAACCCAGTACGAGATGAAGAAAAAGACAGCGTGGAGGAGCAAGGAGGTTTTGGACAATACAACCAAGAAGTGTCAGCATTGCGAGATATGCCATGAATGAGTATACGAATGATACTCTGGTACCGCACAGTTTCGAAGAGAACGAACACGATTGAGGTACCTACCTACCTATGAAAGATGACGGGTTTGTATACCATGTTATAACGAGCTATGCCTTCTGGCATTTTATTTCATGCAGGGATATAGATAGGCTGAAATTAAGATACACAGGTGTATAGTAGTCTGGCTCTTTCGTCAGTGCTAGTATTTGTTCATTCTATCTATTCCTGACGGCCTTATAACCTTACAACCAAAGTCCATTGGATCATTGCTTACCAATTAGGTCGCATCATAGCTGTCAGCACAAAGGCCACTTATACCTAAGCAGCTAGCAGGACGCAATGGAGATCTAGCTAATTCCAAGGTCCCGAACAAGTCTAGAACTGTTGCCTTGTTGGTACCAACTGCAGATTGCGGAGTGCTGCCTTTCAGCGCCATCTTCTGTTCACTCTCTCATTTTAGCTTTCATTTCAACAATTTTCGACCCGAATTCTAAAGTTTTAAAAAGGTGCGAAATGCCACCCAGCGAAGCATCCTGGTCAGCTATGCTGACTACCGCTCTATTAGCAATACTAACCGTTTGTTGATTCCACAAGAATCCTTGTGATGGGTTAGCTAACAATGCGCAGTATCCTCTGCTCCAAGCCATCTACAACATATATTTCCATCCACTTCGCAGTATCCCTGGTCCATGGACATGGGGTGCCTCACGGCTGCCCTTCATAGGGGCACTTCTAAAAGGAACCATCGTACATGATATTGAGAAGCTCCATCGAAAATACGGGCCAGTCCTGCGCATCGCGCCAAATGAAGTCACATTTGCTAAAGTAGAGGCCTGGAACGACATCTTCCAACTTCGACCAAACCATCAACAATTTTTAAAGGACCCCATCTGGTGGGGGTCCCAACCGGGCATGCCGCTCTCGCTGTTGAGCGCTATCGATCCTGAGCCACATGCACGCATTCGAAAGCTTCTTGCTCCGGGCTTCACCCCGCGTGCTCTACGAGCCCAGGAGCCGATCTTGCATCGCTATGTAAATCTACTTGTCGAACGGCTGCGCGAGTGTGCAACTAGCGGTGGGAATGTCGAAGCAAAGGGAGCCGAGGTCGACATGACTCTGTGGTTCAATTTTACGACCTTTGACGTTTTTGGTGACTTGGGGTTTGGGGAGTCCTTTGACTGTCTACAGAACTCACGGTTTCATCCGTGGGTCGCGCTTTTATTCAACAGTGTTAAGGCCGCTTCCTTCGTCGCAGCAGCTCGGTTCTATCCTATAGTAGAGTATATCCTCATGAAATGCATCCCCCCTTCACTTAAAAAGATGCAGAGAGATCACTTCCAGCAGATTGGGGACAAGGTACAGAGGCGCTTAAACTACGAGCTCGAGCGACCTGATATTATGTCACACGTAATCAAAGAAAATTACCAGGAGGGTCTTCCCGCTGGCTGGATGGATCCCACATTTATGATACTGACTACTGCTGGGAGCGAGACGACAGCAACTGTCTTGTCCGGGACTATGAATTATCTTGTGAACAATCCAGATAAGCTCGACATTTTCACACGAGAAGTGCGGGAAAGTTTTCGGAGCGAAGATGAAATAACCCTCGACGCTCTGAAACGTTTGCCATATCTCAATGCTGCCATCAGTGAAGGCCTCAGGCTATGTACACCAATACCATGGGTGCTTCCAAGGCAGGTTCCAACCGGAGGCGATACTGTGTGTGGGATATGGCTTCCAGGAGGGGTAAGTACAGCAATATTCGCTCAACCCCTATTCCGTTTTATTCGTTCCAACACTTAAAAACTAACAATTCAGACTCCGGTTTCGATTCAAGCATATACAATAAACCGCGATCCTACGTATTTTTATTCGGCTTCATCTTTTCTCCCAGAGCGCTGGCTGCCTGAAGCAAGTGAAAATTCCAAGTCTCCTTTCTTCAAGGATAAACGTCAAGAAATACAACCATTCAGTATTGGGCCGCGCTCTTGCATGGGTCAACATCTTGCGTGGGCAGAAATGCGGCTGATTATGGCAAAGCTGCTTTGGACATTTGACTTTGAGGCGGTCGAGGACAAAAGGTTGAGATGGGAAGACCTGAGAACGTTCTTGCTTGTCGAGAAAAAACCGGTTTCTGTCAGGATGAGAATAAGAAATGGTCTGTCTAGT
The DNA here is from genome assembly GCA_022578945.1 of Hypoxylon fuscum. Classification (NCBI taxonomy): domain Eukaryota; kingdom Fungi; phylum Ascomycota; class Sordariomycetes; order Xylariales; family Hypoxylaceae; genus Hypoxylon; species Hypoxylon fuscum. Next base: position 51,095 of record MU399838.1, on the reverse strand, counting down.
ACTTGACCTGCCATACACGATTTATCGAGCATACCTCTATCACTCAGCGATAATTTTACAAGAAATAAGTTTTAGAACTATAAAACTAGTCTGTTTAACTACAGTTTTGCAAAATAAATATTTTATGAGGAAAGGGTGTTTTTTTTTTTGCCACAATCTAGAGTGAAGAAGCTCTCGCGCGTCAAATTCAAAAACCCTTGGTTTCATACATCTATTTACCAACTTCAACCCGCGATAACTTCTTAATTTTGAGTTTCTGTTTCAAAAACCCTTCTGTATTGCACGCAACTTTTACTCACTTCCCTTCATAATTCGGCTTTTATTTTAGTTTCATGACTTATATTTGTAAAGATATTGCAGAGTGACAAAGTACCTACCTAAGGTACCAAACCAACTGTCCCTAATTGTACCTGGTAGGTGGGTACCTGGGTACCTAACACACTATTCCCTTATTAGCATAAGTAAATCTCGCCCTTACTTCCATATTGCGCCGCATTGTTGGCACATTATATGGTAATATCAGATCCTCCCGACCTCTGACAACTGTGACTTTGGGTATAACCATTACACACGAGGACAACATCTTTGACAGTTTCCTAATATTCAGCATTGTCCCCTTTATCAAAAATTACATTATTACTTCACAGCATGGGAGCTCAGTGGTCCCAATTCTTTCCCCCCAATCCCACCTTCACGGAGCCGGACGTGGACATTCAAGATGGAAAGGTATTCCTCATCACAGGTGGTACTTCGGGAATTGGCCTTGAGCTAGCCAAGATCCTTTACAAGAAGAAAGGCCGAGTCTACATCACCGGACGTAGCGAGGAGAAAGGGCGGCAGGCGATCAAGGATATCCAAGCTGCTGAGTCATCAGGCGGTAGTCTTGAGTTTTTGCAACTCAACCTCGATGATCTTGCTAGCATTAAAGCTTCTGTAGAAACATTCAAGGCCAGGGAGTCGAAGCTCAATATCTTGTGGAACAATGCGGGTGTTTCACAACCTCCTGTTGGTAGCGTGTCGAAGCAAGGTATCGAGCTACAGCTCGCAACCAATTGCCTCGGGCCATTCCTCTTCACCCAGCTTCTACTGCCTCTACTCGAAGCAACGGCGGCTGATTCAGCTCCTGGTTCCGTTCGCACGGTTTGGAGTGGAAGCCAGGTTATTGAACTCTCCTCCCCCCCGCAGGGTATTATTATTAACGAGCTCCGTACGCCTCCAAAGGACAAGTCACGCAATTACACCAACTCTAAAACTCGGAACATGTTCCTAGCATCCGAATTCGCGAGACGAATTGGCTCTAGTGGCATCATCAGTGTATCGCTGAATCCAGGAGCCGCCTCCACCAACCTCTTCAGGCACACACCATCACTAAATTACCTTGCGTGGCCACTGCTTTATAAAGCTACGCAGGCAGCTAATACCCATCTATACGCGGGGCTATCGACAGATATAACGACCGAGGAGAACGGATGCTATGTTACGCCGTGGGGCAGAATTTGGACTAAAATGCGGCCGGACCTGCTCGAGGCGATGAAGCTGGAGAGTGATGGTGGCTCCGGAAGGGCGGCGGAGTTCTGGGACTTTTGTCAGGAGAAAACACATGATTATGCCTAAATAATACCCCAAAGATCGAGTCAAGAATTTGTGCAGCCGGGGAATAGCAAATTTCTTTTAACTTAGTAAACTTTCAGTATTAATTAAGTAACTCTATTTCGTAACTGTTGCCTCTAAGTAGGTAGTTTTTTTTTCAATCGAGCCAGTACGTCAATTCTGTTTCACGTTCAGGGGCGACGCCTTTGGATATAACACTAAAATACTAATTGAATGATGAAATAACTGGCATCGTTTATATTACATCATGTTAAATACTATGCTTTTCTTAGAGGCAGCAGAAGTACAACTTGCTCCCAAACACGACTTCACGACTTACACATGCCTCCTCCTCGCCCACTGCGTCAAGTACTCGCGTCCAGCTAACCGGTACGTATCCTCCTCGACGTACGACCCTCCCTGGAACTCCGTCTGTAGAACAAGGTTCAATCCGTCCTTGCCCTCATTGTAAAGGGGCCACTGCGGTAGTCCCGGTCCGTTCGGGTTGCCGGTGTGCGCGAACCGGATCCACTGGCTACTGACCTGATCGCTCAACGCGCGGTATTGGGGCCATGGCCCGATCATCGTCGGGTTTGCGAAGACGAAGCCCACCTCGCTGAAGTGCTCGACGCCTTTGTACGCGGGGGCAAGCTGCCCCTCGGCTGTGGTGTTGGTCGCCGTGTAATCCCACGGCCTAGTGTTGAAGCGGTAGATATACGTCGGCGCATGCGGGGCGTAAATCGAGGCGTCGAATCGCCGTGGCCCTTGGTAGAAGATGTCCCCTACGATGGCGGTGACGCGCTTGTACTGCCACCCTTTGTCGGCGAAGCGCTCTGCGCCCGTGTTGATAGGAACACCTTGCGCTGGATCGTCCGGGTACAATTCCAAAATATGGTCGACGGTGGTGGCGGGATAATCAAAGCCGGTGTCGCGCAATAGGAAGGTTCTTAGGTCTTCATCCGTGTTGATGGTGCCCACGGGTGCATTGTCAGTGCCGTCATCTGACGTGGTGCCGTATAGGTGTGGGACATGCGCAAAACGTCCGGCACGCAAGAGCTCTGATGGATAATTCGGCAACACATCGCCATCTTCTTAGGTGTCAGCATAGCTATTTTAATTTGTAGCACAATCCCAATTCATGGTTGCACATGTGATTAATGAAGTAAAAGGGGTTGCTTTGATCAGGTGCTTACCGACGGTAGGATAGAAACCTGGACCAGCAATAACCGACGTGTTCAAAAAGGGGTACAGGACCTGGTAGTCGACCGTTCGCAAGCACTCTAATGTGTCCGGCGCCGAGCTGCAGTTAACTTGGTCGACGATCTTATTATAAATAGGCTGATACCAGTCCGATCCGTTGCACCACGCTGTAGTGGCACTACCACTCTCCTGAATGGACTGGTGGAAGAGCCCATCCGTTCGTCCACCGTAACTCATCAAAAGCTGTCCCTATTTTCCAGAGCACGGGTCAGTAGGTATCCTAACCAAAACCTAGCAGATGTTACAGCTTGTTCAAAGAAACAACTTATTTTAGGCCACATCTTCCCATTTCTCAAGATATTCGAGAATAACGTACCACCGCAAATGACCCAGCCGACTGACCCCAGATTGTCACCGAAGACGCATTGCCACCAAAGCTCTCGATATTCTCTTGCACCCAGGCCAGCGCTTTGCGCATATCCCGCAACGCTAGGTTGGTGTTCCCGGACCCCTTTTGCAGTCTAGTCAGCGAAGGGCTCGAACCTCATAGGCGGCTAAAGGGAAGGGGTTTGAGTAGTTCCATCTCACCTGGATCTCAATGGAATACATGTTACCCCAACCTCCTTTCCTATAGTTGATGCTGGCGCCTATAACGGGCAGGCCTATGTCCGCTGACTTCTGTACCAAGTATGTGAGGTTATATACAGACTGCCCGCTGCCGCCGTACTGATATCCACCTCCATGAATCCAAAACATGACGGGAAGCGGAGCAGTGTGATTGACGAGGCTGGCGGGTCGTATTATGTTAATGCTTAGGCAGTCTTCGCTTATTCCGTGGAGCTCTTCGACAGGCACGTAATAATCTGGACAGGCCGGCCCATATTCCTTAGCCATCCGTGTGCCATCCCATTTCTCGTCCAGAGACTGCGGGATCCGGAACCGATTTACCCCGCCGGTGTCCTGCGCGTACGGCATACCAAGGAAAACTTCCTGGTTGAAATTCGGGAGATATAAGCCCTCATAACTACCGTTCCTCACTGAGACCACAGGGTCGGCTCTTGAGTGCGCTGTTACTATATGCCCCAAAATCACCACCAGGACGCTCACTATAACCCTAGATGATGTCATTGGGAGGACTAGGTGTGTCGATGCCTAGCTCCGATATCTCGGTGATGCGGAATAGGTGGGAGAAGACGGCCGTCAGCTGCGATACTGTAATTCCGAGCCAGCTACGTTACCCTGAGAACCTCGTATACCTCCTCGTAGGCAAGGCTCAATGTCCACTTGCACACTTCAACTCCCGTCGTTCTAATCTTATTTTAGGGTAACTTCGACGATTTCTCTGTTAATAGGTTGGTACCTAGATAAACGATTTATATGTAAGTACCTAGGTAAGTGGCAGTCTTACTCCTCTTTTTCACGAAAATCTGCAAATTGTCTTCCGAGGAAGGTCACATTAATAATAATGTCGATAGGCTCTCAATTGAAGCACGCCAGATATGCAGCAGACTTGACTGGATGCTTGCTTATCACCACATATGGACCTGGGTCCCAGATCGGAAATGCCCGCCCCGCGCCCATCATTTGGTGAGCCAAGTTCGCTAGAATCGGCTAACCCGGTGATAGTTAAAGCTATACCGGGGAAGAATCACAATTGACGGAAAAAAGAGATGCATCCAAACCAGTATATAAATGGACTAGATGCATATGTTTGATGTCCCACCCTGGACACCTCCGGTAATCTAACCCACAAAGTTATGGAGAGCCGCCTGGTAAATAATAGTTGTTACCTTAGGTAGGTAGGTACCTAAATTTGACATGTAAACATTCCCGTCACAATTTCCGATCAACCTAGAAGAGAGGATATACGATACGTACTATTGAGGATCTATAGGGATACCTGAACACAAATCTAGTATTTCGGCTTGAATGGAATAGTTGACAAAAACTGACCCACGTTGCCGGAGATATCTAGTAACTTGAATATCCACCGGAGTACAATGGCGAAAGACTCCGGTTCGCCCATGTGTTTGAAGCCCGGGACGAACCTGAAATATGGAGTTAGACATACAACCACTGTTAGATAGACTTGGATCTAAAACTTACCGAGCTTCTTTCGGGTTGCCATGCTGCAGGCACAAATAATAGTCATCAATTGGGAAGATCTCGTCCTCGGTACCGTTCACTAGAAGGAGACGTGTGCACGGCTTATCTAGTACGCCAGTGCCGAGCAGGGAGAACTTGTCTCGGGCCTCCTTCTTGAAGAGTTCAAAGTCTTCATCGGCATAGCCAAACTTGTGACAGAGCGTATGCGCTAAGCTAGGGTGCATATTAGTACGAATTGCTATCTTCGATTGAATTATGAGCTTCTTACTCGAAGGGATATTCCAAGTCGTCGACCGCATCCAGCCACTTTGGGTCGAACATATGGTGGGCCCCACCACCGAGCGCCACTGCCCCTTTCAACTTGTCGGCATGGGTATGCGCTGCCCTTATCGAATAATATCCACCCGTGCTGAAGCCCCAGTTGACGATGCGGCTTTGGTCGACCCCTTCTTGTTTCGCTATCCAGTCGAACATGCTGCTCCAGACACGATCCGGGCTCAGCGGATCGGAAGGCGCTCCGGGATTGTCGCCCGTACCGGGGATCTCGACGACGAGCATAGCACATCCTAACTGCGCCCAGCCGTCCTTCCAGACCGCGAGTTCTGTGCGGTAGCCGTCAAGGCCCGTGAATATGATGATTAGGGGTACTTTGTGCGAGTCAGATGCTTGCGCCGGAAGATGGTAAAAACCCGGGAGCACCGGGCCGTCACCGTTAGCCGCGTGGACATGAGGGATATCGACCTGTACCATTGGAAACCGTGCCAAGCCAAGCCCCTTAATCGCGGCTTCTTTGCCTTTTGTCCAGGCATACCACTGCTTCTCAGAGCGCGGCGCCGGGAAACGCGCGATGCGGTAAATGGCCGATCCTCGCCTTGCATGTTCATATTAGTATGTTATCTTAAAGCGTCTAACTACTTCCCCACAGGTTATCACCTACAAGTACAGTTCGGATGCCTTCTCCTGATTACCCTCATCCTCGGCGGCTTTAGCCTGGGCCACGAGCTCCTCCGCCTTCGGGAAGAAGCACTGGGCGTACTCGTCCCAGTCATATGGTCTCTTCAGTCCCTTTGCGACAATACTATCGACCACGGGCTGAAAGTCTTTAGTTGTCCCAAACATGAATGGGTACACGCCCATCCCACACTAATAATATTGGTAGTCAGTATATTACTTCGTTTATGGTATTCAAGGTAGGTCATATGATGGTACCGGCTGTTTCCACTTTGTCTCCCATAACGCCTTGAAGCTTTCATGATGCGGAGCTGTCTGGTTTAACTTCTCCTGGATGAAGTATTTATTCCCGGGGGCTGCCATGGCGATGCTTAGTGATAAATATATCTGATTGCGAAGACCCTGCTGGCACTTAAAATAGGCGTTGAACAAAATATTTTCCGTGTACTCAAAGTAAGTAACAGGTCGATGGGCACGACTATATATACACAAGTCTAGATTCCGAGACCGTCGAGGTCACGGGGATAAGACAAAACCCCTGTTCAGGAGAGTCATGGAATTCCATAAATATTGTCGAATAGGACGAAGTGGAAGGATGAGTGATCGGATGGGGGTCTGGGGTTGGGGGGATGCGGGTGGGGATTCCCGCGTCTTCGTGCTTCAGGCTCTCGTAATCAAGCTCACGGCCGCTTATGATACTTTGGCACTAAATACACGGGAGTCGCATCGAGAGTATATTTCCCCGTCGAGTCTGAAGTTTTTGGAATGCTTGTCAGATAATCATCCGTGGATCCCATGCAAGGCAGAACAGAAGCCTGAGGAAAACTCAAGACATGGCTAGATGGAAAATCCGAAAGTGACACAGCAGCAAACTTCTAACATCGTGATTCGCGTTCAGGTTTAGTCAACTGGTTTTTTGTCTGACCCCAGGGGCAAAAACGCGCACTCACCTTAATAACGATGTATGTAGCACCGCCTAGACTCAAATAGTAGATAGGTAATTCAGATACCCTCCTTGACGCAAAATGACGAAAATTTGTAACTTCCTGTAATGAGTTTTGGTGGATTATAGGTAAAGGCTCAAATAGGTACCAGCGTCCGTTTCTCAATCCCTGCATTTAGTATTACATAGCCCTCATCCGTAGGTAGGTAGAAAAACGTAGGAGCAAACGTTCTACTAGAGACGTTCATTTAGAGCTGAGAAAGGAGTTGATGGATGTACATAGGGAGATCTTCGAGTAGGACGTGTGAAACGCTAGACAGCCTTCTACATTGAACTTCGCAGAGCCTGTCTGAGCTCCATCCCTTACCGAGGATCACGATAACTGGATATCCAACCAAGTCGGCATCTCGCATCTTCCACGGTAGGGACTCTGGGCGATCATCGAGTAATAGGTCAAGAGGCCGAGGGCCTGGCGAGTTTGCCAGGTATTCGGATACAATAATGCCATCTGTGTCCAACCCCTTGCCAGAAACAACGACTACTTCGAAGGGCGCGATGGCGCGTGGCCAATTGAGCCCCTTTTCATCGGCTAAATGGTCTGCCACCGCTCCGATGATGCGAGATACTCCTATGCCGTGACAGCCCATCTGCATGGGAACGGTCGTCATGTCGCCGGTTCTATTGGATGCAGCCTGGCCTTCGATCAAATTCGAAGGCACTTGGACGTGTGCATCAAGTGGATTTGAATATCGCGTACCGAGATGGAAAGTATGCCCAAGTTCAATCGCTTTCTGGACCTTGAGCTTTCCAGATGCGCAACGGGGACAACTATCGCCGTCGCAAATACGAAGGGTATTCAGGGGCTCTCCGTCTGTTGACGAGGTTATGTATTCGCTAGTGATTGTATCTAGGTCAATGTTGGTGTCTGAGGGTAATAATACTCCTGAGCTTGAGTTGGTCTTAAGTGCATTGGCAAAGGGAGATCCAAGCCTATAATCAACGATGTTTACCAAATGTAGATGCCGTCTAGGCTCGGACAATTTGGCTGAATTGGGAACAGACGACCAAAACGGTATCGGATCATTAAGACTCGCATCTAATTCGGGAAGAACCGATTTAATAGCATACGTGTTGATGGAGTCGTCCGAGAAGGAAGCAGGATACCAAACATTGATCAGAGTTGACCTGTCTTTAGAGATGCCGCGCCAAACGTTAGCCGCTAGGACGTCCCCTGAGTTAGTATCAGGCAATGTTTCCTCTAAAAGACTGAGGCGTGTGGCAGCAAGCTCCTCGTTCGCAACATAATCACAGCTGTTGCAGCTAATTACGTTGTCCTCCCCAATCGAAGTTGGTAAATGGTACTCGTGACTTAAGTCGCCTCCAATGTCTCCAGAGCTGGCTTCTGCAACTAGATACGGCAACTTCAGCTCATCGAAGAGGCGGGAATAAGCAGCCCGAACCTGCTCGTAAGTTGATAAGGCTGATTGAATAGAGTAATCGAAAGTGTAGAGATCTTTCATGAGAAACTCTCTCGACCGCAGGACTCCTTGGCGCGGGCGAATCTCATCGCGGTATTTGCGGCCTATCCAAGTAAGACCAAGATTATCGCAATCATTCCAAACGACTTACCAATCTGATAAAGTCTCAAAGGAAGACTTTTGTAGGACTTGATCGTCTTCGACACAAGAGTTGTGATCTCTTCCTCGTGAGTTGGTGCAAGTAATAAGGGAACATCTTTCCTATCAGTAAGACGAAATAACTAGGAGAGTTTGCCGCATTAACAGAATGACTTCGGTCTCATAAACATCTTCCCTTAGCTCACCTCTGGCCCGTATCCTTCTAATCGATTGGTTTGTTGCCACAATGCCTGAGATGAGATAGATGACAGGGATACCTTGGATGCACCTTTATACCAATCAGTATCTCAAGAATGCGGCTTAGAACAGGCTTAAGTTGTCTTACCAAGCTGTAGCATGTACTTGTCTATTAACTTTTCCAGTTTTTCCTGGACCTTCTGGCCTAGCGGGAGCATATGAAATATTCCTGCGTGTGACTGGGATGTCCTTAGTCAGACTGCGAACAAGAGTAGACGACTCCTAATCTGGACGCCTACCTGACGAAGATAACCAGCTCGGATTAATTTGGCGTGGGCATCTGGTCCTATGTTAGAATTACGAGACTTCAAGTACTATTGGAGAAGTTTCATACCCTCATTCTCAGTAGCGGTGATCCCTCCAGTGGGTATCCAGAACTTGGACCGACGAGTAAAACTATCTTGTACATCACTCTCGAACTAACGATACATTAATATAAGGACTATTCAACGTTAACTAGGTTTTGTTTCGAACCTGTATATTTAGAGATGAAGCGAGGCCACGCGAAGGCCGAATGCTGTAAATCCTCGGCCATTGGGGCCTAAGTGCATGCTTTCCCCTCGGAGTACGTGAAATAATCATCATGATCGTAGCATGGTCAATTAATTCTGTAATTTCGGACTGCGCAGGTAACGCTTGGATTATAAGCGAGAGCGATTATTTGACGTCCCTAGAATTCCCAGATATGGACTCTCATATGAGAAAACCCCAGTGTTGTATTGTACTATTCATGGTCAATATTTATGAGCTTCATGTTGATAAATTCGAGTTTAAGAAAAGAAAAGAAAGGTACTTAGGTACTTACCTAAGGTGTGGTTAAGAATTGAAGTGGACCTTAGAGAGTTGGTGGAGCTTCAGGGTCGTCAGCCGTGCATATCGATATCCCTAGCTCCACGATTATTGGTCAGATAACGATGGGATCAATTAGCCTCGCCCCTCCAACCAACTTTTTTTTCCCTTACCATTTAAATTTTCTTTAGCTTCGTTCGTCGCATTGGAGCTCGGGGAACACGAGTGTGCCGGACACAGCCAATTCGAAGCGACAACACCACGAAAACAACGTAAGGCCTACCGTAAATCACTTCATAAATCCATAAATCAGAAGTCAGAATATACCGTCCGAAATGGCGTCTTTCGACGATGCAGCGCTGTCAAAATTGACGGCCAAGATCGAGAACAAGCTTGCCGAGCCCAAGAAAAACCAAGGCAAAAAGGATCAAGGCAAGAGGAAACGGGACCAGACAGCAGACCCTGTTCAACCTCCACCAAATAAGCGAAAGAATCTATCGAAACCGAATGGAAGCAAGAACAATGCCAAGTCGAAGACCCAGAAGACCCAGAAGTCGAATGCTGCACCTGAGACAGACAGCTCCAACGCCCTCCTCGATGAAATCAGGGCTCTTGGTGGTGACGAGGAGGACCTGAAGCTGGTGGAAGACGTCAACTCCGAGGATGAAGGACTCAACAACGAGAAGGGGAAGAAGAACGCGGATAAGGGTCTACGTGCTGAGCTAGCCAAATTCGCCGCTGGCCTCGGATTCGACGATGTGAGACCAGAACCTGAAACCGAAGAATCTGACCACGATGTGGACAATGCCAATGACATCGACGGAGACGAAGATGATGTTGAATCTACCGATGGTTCAGATACCCCGGGAAAAGATATCGCAGAAAAACCTATACGAAACCCGAAAATGAAAACGGTGAGTAAGCGTCTCTATAAGTGTAAAATCTGCTGTGTAAACTCAACTGATGTTATCTAAGATATTTGAACCTCGTCCTGACTGGCATGCTGTTAGTTTAAGAAGTCTACCGACTCCGTCCTCCGAAAATGTGACACCTTATGCAGCAGCAATAACTGAATTGAAGAGTTATGCGAAGTCAGTGCTGGATGAAGATAGTGTTGCATACAACAAGGGTCTGTCAGCATCATCATCTCACAAATTCATGTCCACTATCATGTCTTCGGGCACAATGTCGGACAAAGTCTCTGCTTTGACTCTCGCTATCCAGGAATCCCCTATACATAACGTTAAGGCCCTCGATAACTTAATAGCTCTCTCAGCGAAAAGGAGTCGCGGGCAGGCCCTTTCTGCTCTTGCTGCGCTCGTGGATCTTTTCGGACCAGGAATGATTTTACCATCGGATAGGCGCCTACGACTTTTCTCCTCGCAGCTAGGCCTTATAGGAACTCTGCAAAAACACAACGTGAAGACCTGGTCTGCTAGTCACCCGTTACCTGGCAAAATCACCAAAGAGCACCTGATCTCATGGATTTTCGAAGACTGGTTGAAGGAGTCTTATTTCAAGATGATTCAAAACCTTGAGGTCTGGTGCGATGACGAAGTTGAGTATGCTCGTACTAAGGCTATCGATCTTGTATTTGCGCTATTACGAGACAAACCCGAACAGGAATCCAATCTCCTTCGACTTCTGGTGAATAAGCTTGGCGATCGCGAACGCAAGATTGCTTCGAGAGCTTCTTACCTACTCCTTCAACTCCTAAACACTCATCCTGGGATGAAACAAGTGGCCGTACGTAGTATTGAACAGGATATCATATTCCGACCTGGGCAGCATACTCGTGCCAAGTATTACGCCATCAACACATTGAACCAGACTATATTAAGCACCAAGGAACCTCAAATCGCAGACTCCCTGCTCAATATCTACTTTGGTCTCTTTGTCGCCTTGCTCAAGAGTGGCGAATTCGGTCAATATGATGGGGACCACGAGGCTTCTAAAAAAGATAAGCGCAATCATCACAAGAAGCCTCGCCCGTCCAAGAAGTCCGATGATAAGGACCAGGCCAACTCAAGTGATCGAGATTCCGCCGAAAAGCTTGTGTCAGCAATACTCACTGGGGTGAATCGAGCGGTGCCGTTTTCACAAGCCGAGCAAGCTACGTATGTCTATCATCTACCATTTAGTATCACTTAACGTGATCTAGCAATACTAATATTTGCCAGACTCGAATCACATCTCGATACGCTATTCCGCATTACCCATTCATCTAACTTCAACACAAGTATCCAAGCTCTTATGCTTATTCAGCAGCTTTCAGCCAACCGACACATTGCCACAGACAGGTTTTATCGAACTCTCTACGAGTCGCTGTTGGATCCCCGCCTTATCACATCATCTAAGCAAGCCTTGTACCTCAATCTTCTATACCGAAGTCTGAAGGCCGATGTGGATGTTCGCCGCGTGAAAGCATTTGTCAAGAGGATGCTGCAGGTCCTGAACCTACACCAGCCTTCATTTGTCTGTGGCATCCTTTACCTGATAATCGACCTATGCACCACTTTCCCAGACTTGAAGACGCTCATAAATGAGCCAGAGGAACATGATGAGGATGAGTTGGTCCCGGGAGTAGCTTCAGATGCACCGGTTCATGCTGTCGTTAACGGGACGGACGCTCAGTTTAAGAAGGTCGAAGGCGTCTACGATGGCCGGAAGAGAGACCCTGAGTACAGCAATGCGCATCGCAGCTGTCTATGGGAGCTCTTACCGTTCCTCGGGCATTATCATCCTTCTGTGGATGTCTATGCTTCGACTCTACTAAGTGGACAGAAGGCTGCGCAAAAGCCCGAATTAGCCAATCATACCCTCATAGCGTTCCTGGACAAATTTGTCTACCGCAATGCCAAGGCCGTCGACACGAGCAAGGGGGTGTCCATCATGCAACCTGTAGCTGCCGGTGGCCAGGGCCATATTCTACTATCGAGTAAACCTTCTGCTAAGGCAGCGGGCAGCTCCCTCAACTCGGCAGAATTCTGGAACAAGAAGAGCGAGGATGTCGCTGTAGATGACGTCTTCTTCCACGAGTACTTCAGTAGAGTAGGAAAATCTGAGCAGGCTGAACGTAAGAGATCGAAGGCAGGCAAGGAAGCAGCAGACGATGAGGATGCCGAGGAGGCAGCCGAAGACGAGATCTGGGACGCACTTGTGGCCTCTCGTCCAGATGTGGAGGGCGATTCAGAAAGCGAAGCAGGTTTCGATGATCTGATGAGTCTCGACGAGGACGACGAGGATCTGGAGAAGGAGATGGCAGAATTAGATGGCGAGGAGGGATCAGAAGACGACGAAGAGGGTGGAGCTCCGTTCTGGGATGACTCTGAAGATGACGAAGAGGGAGACTTGGACCTCCAGCCGGCTGCCGCCGCCGAAGAGGACGCAGACGCGAAGCCAGAGGACGAGCGCAGGAAGAGGAAGAAGGCTCTGAAGAATCTGCCTACATTCGCCTCTGCCGATGATTATGCGGAAATGCTGGCTCAGGATGACGACGAGGATTTGTAAATCGGCGTTTCACTTTCGTGGGAAGTAGATACTTGTGGAAAATTCAAGATACCCTTTCGGTACTAACGCATTCATATCACTAGACTAAACTGTTCTCGTGATCTCGTAATTTCTGATCGTTGATAAGGCTTTGTTAAACTTCAATTTTGTTCATTCATTTACTATCTTCCATATGAGGAGGTAGTCAGGAAAGCTAAAATCAATCAAGTGTCAAACCACTCCAGCGGATCTTCCTTGGTGAAGATGGCCCGGTACGTCCTGCCACCGTCGGGCTCCTCCTTGTCCTCGGTGTGGATGCTGTGCAGCTTGGCCTTGCCGGGCTCCTGGTGGCCGTCGCCGCCGATGAAGGCCCGGAAGTGGATGTAGGCCGGGCCGGACTCGGGCATGGCCGGGATGCGCAGCTTCCCGAAGAGGTGCAGGCCGTACGCCGACACGCCCACGCGGACGGCCTCGAGGTCCGACGACGAGAAGGACGTCAGGTCCGCGTCGCTGAGGGACTGCACGGCGGCGAAGTACTCGGGCTCGTGCTCTGCTTTGTTTAGTTTGTGTACCTAAGGTTACGTGATACGGAACGACTCACTCAGGTATGTGTGCTTCATGTGTAGCAGCGTCTTCTTCAGCTCCGATTCGACTTCGCCAAAGACCTTCAGGGACTCCTCCTTGGGAGCGTGAGGCTCGTTTAGATCGACGGTTTCTGCGCTGGCCTAGTAGATTTGATTCATTTAGCTGCCTACCTAAGATATGATGGCAGTCCATAATATTGCTTACCATGATGTGGTTTCTGAACTGATGGGATTGTCTTGGTGTATAAGTTGATTTGGTTCCTAATGATGCCGATGCTGATGTTGATATTGATGTTGAACTTACTAGGAATTGAGGCCTAGGGATCTTGTTCCAACTTTTATATCCTGTTCACGGCCAAGAGATCACTTGAGCGTGGTGTGACAGATCCGGCAATTTACTTGGAGAACCTTACCTAGTTGGCAGCCTATCAGATGCTCTGCATGAATGTCACAAGCTTTGCTTGCCTGGGTTTGCCGGATTCTACCAAGTGGTGGATGCTTACGTAGCTTGGAGCTGTAATTGTGTAACATGCAATACAGGAGAATTGTGCTGCTGGATTGATTGCATTAACTTACCTACCTCATTCAGTTGCTACATAAACACGGGGGCGGTTATGACGGCAACTGGCTAACACCCTGAAGGATAAACGTCATGCTTAGGCTCTTGTAGATAGTTGTTTCAGACTGGACTTTAGCTTTATATGGATCCATTTTATAGAGCTTTTAAGACAGCTGTACCCAGATATGTTTCGTGTCCCTTGCAGATCGCAGCTATGCCCCTTGATGAATGACCTAGCAGCCTAGGTAGTCGTCCACGCAATACCTGGCATTAGCATAACTAGCTGCTATCTTTTCAGAGATGCTTCTCCAGCGAGTGGGCAGCTAATGAATTCAAGTAAGCGTCCTATAAAATCGTCGGTCCCGATCCCTAACTAAAAGTGAGGGGCCTGGGGGCATGAGCGAATCTGTGAAAACGTCACAAAAACAAATATACATTGCAGCACGGAGATATAACTTATAATTGTCTAGAACATGGATAGCCTACTAGTCATTAAATACTAGCCTTTCATATTTGTTGACGTCCAACTCCCTGAACTCCGAGGGAGAATCTACCATGTTCGATATTTCCTCCGGATTACATAAGTCGATTGCCGAGGTATTTTCCCTTTTTAGTAAGAAGTGGAACTCGCACGCCCCGGATAGCGGGCTGACGGGGCGAGTGGAAAAAGAAATTGGTTGGGAAGCCGAATCCGCAGCTGCAAAAGCGCTTCATACGTTAGCTTCACAAAGCCTCAACAACGGAGAAATACCTACGCTCCGGACAAGTCGACTAGAAATGTTCTAGTATTCGGTTTGGTTTAATTGGTCAGGAAGAGAAATCCGCCAATCTCGGGAGGCCCACCAAGCCTCGATTCCTCTCGCAACCATGTCCGCCGTGTGGATGCGAGCCAACGTGCTGGCTAGGGTGGTGCGCCGCCGCCAGCTTGCTGCGAGTCCGAGTATAAATATGGCTTTCCGTCCCACTCGGCCTCTGCCTTGTCGCTTTGTCAGCACATCCCCTACCGCAGGTACGCTCCTCTGAACCAGTCTTTTGTATTGCCCAGGTTAACATAGTTACGCCACAAGATCCTTCACTACCACCCCGACCTTCTTTTCTGCGTCGAGCCCTCTCGCTCCTAGCTATCGGCGTATCCTTCACGTCTCTCGGGATTGCTATGGCGACAATGCCGGCAGTACCGGCCGTGAAGGCTCTCCTGAACCCGCCCACGGATGAGCAGACCCTGGCCATGTTCGAGCCGGAAACGGACCAAGAGCGCGAAGTCGAGGACTACATCAATAACCACCCGCTCACCCACTCGATGCGAACGAAGGAGGAATTCTCCGAGTCGAGACCGCACCTCAAGATCCCGGACCCGTATCGGAGCCACAACCTCACGGGCGGGACGTTAATGGGACCGAACAGAGTGGTTGTGCCGCCAGTAACCTTTGCCGAGAACGGCGGCAAGGCGCTGGTGTCGATATCGTACCTAGGCCACGAGCTGTGCGGCCACCCGGGCATAATCCACGGCGGGTTGCTCGCGACGATGCTCGACGAGGGCTTGGCACGATGCTGCTTCGCTGCGCTCCCGCACAAGGTGGGCATGACGGCCAACCTCAACATCAACTACCGCGCCCCGGCGCCGGCGGACTCCTACGTGGTGCTCAAGGCTACGACGACCAAGGTAGAAGGACGCAAGGCCTGGGTGGAGGGCCGCATCGAGACGCTAGTAGGCGAAGGCGAGACTCCGCTAGTACTCGCGGAGGCGACGGCGTTGTTCGTCTCACCGAAACAAGCTGCGGTAGGTAGACTCGGACTGGAACCTTTTGGACATCGAGGACGACTAACATGACTCTTAGATGATGATGAACTTATACCCCACAACGTAAGAGCAGACGATAGACTATTACGAATAGATTTGGTTGGGTTGGTATAGATGGCAGGGTTGCCTCACACGGAGTTGGTCAGGATAGGGCTTAGAGCTTATGTTGCTACACTTGCTGGCTCTCCAGGCTTTGCGACGGTCTAGACTCGATTCATACGAGGAATTTCAAGTGGACACAGCTTACGCGCCAATACTTCCCGAAAGACCTCGTTCTGTCTGTATTGCGCATCCCTGATGGTACGGTGGCTACTTATAGGTTGTGACTGGATTTTACCAGCATGCGATATTAGAACCGCCCCTTTAGAGTTAAAGACGGATAGTTGGTCCAATGTATTCATCTGATAGAAACATTTTTACCATCTCTACCAAGATTTGATCGCTGATTGGTCTTTTTTTTTGGTGGAATTGACTACAACTAATGGACTGGGTTTAGGGGATATCACTCTCCCCCTTTACCAATATGACGCGGCGCATACGTAGTACAGATGGGTGACGTGCCAAGCATGTGCCAACGACAAGACTCCCATAATCAATACAAGTAGAAAGTGTTCCATCTTCCAGGAATTATATATTCCGCTATATTTTAGCCTGTCTCGTTGTAAAAATCCAGACTTTCCCAGCTGAGAGAGCACCGGCGAATCGGAGCTCAATGGAATCACGTCATCCGACCTACCGACATCCTAAACGGTAACCAATACCCGCTGCGGCTACGGCACGCCTTTTTCATAGTTCAAAGTATCTAGTACACTAAAACAACCTTAAGATTCCTTTTCTATGACAGCTTTCCAATTTCTACCTTAACTCCAGCTTCACTGTGAAATACTACGCCTCACGCTCTTAAATCTTGAGCTTTTGGTGGTAAAGATCGACCCGAGTCTTGAGTTGGATTATAACTGAGAAAAGATGGCGACGTAGGTACCCCTACTCTTTGTTCTGCAGCAAATTTCCACTGCCCCTCCCCCACCATCCCTCTATTGCATTATTCTCAACAGCCAATGGGTAGCTTCAATGGCATGCCAAAAAAATATTTTACGCAAATGGGATGGGGGAGGGGGCAAAAAGGAGAAAGATTCAAACACATAAAAACCAGTGTAGGAAAAAGTGTATTTACCTGACTAACCTGCTCTTCCCAGCAACATAACCTGGCACCCCTCGCTGTCGCGGCGCGAGCGCAACTCGTACCGGAAGCAGAAGGGCTTCACGCTGTGGTTCACGGGGCTCTCGGCCTCGGGCAAGTCGACGGTGGCGACGGCGCTGGAGCAGCACCTGCTGCACCTGGGGCTGTCGGCGTACCGGCTGGACGGCGACAACGTGCGGTTCGGGCTGAACAAGGACCTGGGGTTCAGCGACGCGGACCGGCAGGAGAACATCCGGCGCATCGGCGAGGTGGCCAAGCTGTTCGCCGACGCCAGCACCGTGGCGCTGACGTCCTTCATCTCGCCCTTCCGCGCCGACCGCCAGCTGGCGCGCGACCTGCACGGCGCCGTGGCCAAGGGCAGCCAGGACGACCCGATTCCGTTCGTCGAGGTCTACGTCGACGTGCCCATCGCCGTCGCCGAGCAGCGCGACCCCAAGGGCCTCTACAAGAAGGCGCGCGCCGGCGAGATCAAGGAGTTCACCGGCATCAGCAGCCCCTACGAGGCCCCCGAGAGCCCCGAGATCGTCATCAAGACCGGCGAGAACACCGTCGAGGAGTGCGTCGCCCAGATCGTCAAGTGGCTCGAGGAGAAGGAGTTGATTCCTACCAGGACCCTCACCACTACGCCTGCCGAGGCCGCTGGTAGTGTCGGCACCGCTGCGTTTGCTTCGTGAGAATAGTTAGTACTAAAAGGGGATTACTGAGATAGGGAATAATGCGCCATGGTTTTTCTATAAAAAAAAGTTATGTCGTCGTGGAGGCAAGACGAGACACACGTAGACCTGCAATAGGCGACTAAATAGACTTGGCGCGTCCGAAGAAAAATATACACAGAAAACCGCATGCACGTCACGTTGTGTTGTGATGTGATGTAATGGATGGATGTGAGATGACAATTCAAAGCCCCCTATTTTCGGGGGATGCTAGCCGTAACATGTGTCCGCCCAACAAAACGCCACCCAACTCGATTAGCTGCTGCCGCAACGGCCGCTGCATGCTTTCTCTATTTATAGTTCGAACTCGTAGTATACGTATGCCGTGTACTCGTTGCCCTCCCCTCCGTGCCCTAAGCCGGCCGCTGCCATCTCCGACGTCAACGCGGCGTCGTCTTTCGTGATCCGGCCTCTGCTGTCTCTTCCGAACGCATTTCCGCCGAGGTACGAGTATGACGAGTCTAATGCCGTCTTCACCTTCTTGGCCAACTTGGAGTTTGTCTGTCGCAACTAAGTCAGTATACGAGAGGTTGGCGCAAAGGGTATCTTAGCGACGCGCTTGACTTACCAGGACGAGGGCAGATACGAATTCTAGCGGCAGGCCGTAACGCAGTACCGACTCCACGAAGACGCGAAGGGCCATGACGTGTGCCCATATCATGACGCTCTCGCTCCATCCCGTGCGGGTCAATCGCAAGGCCTCGCCCCAGACCTTCTTTTCTTCCCGGGTGACGCGATCTAGTTCCTTCTGCTCTTCTTCCTTGCCACCCTCGACGTACTTATACTGACGGGGTGTCCACTTCTGCTCTCGGCACTTCTGTTGGAATTCGGCACTGTGCTTCTTAAACGTAGTGACGGCGAACAGGACGAACTCGTCGTCCTGGGCAATCTGTATGGACGAACGAGGGACCACCATAGGTGCGATAGTTTCGTAACTCTTCAGGTAGTCCTTCTTAAGGTTGGATGGGACAGCGACTAGGTGTGTTTCGAGATATTCCGAGTCTGTTACCAGGAGAGACGGGTTGACGATTGGTGTAAGCGACTTGGTTGCGAGGTTACCCCTGAATTTGAAAAAATTGTTGTTAATACGTGTCCCGAGGTTTTAACTTGGGAGTTTTGTAAGGACGCATACGTTTGCTTTCTTTGTAAGGTAGCGAGATTCGTCTTGACCCCGTTGTATTGATTGAACTTGCCCTTGACATCACTGTCGATTGTCGCCAGTTCCTACCGGCGCAAAGATTCTATATTAGTATAATCCTTCACTCAGCTAAGGCGAATAGTGAGGTCTACCTTTTGCAGGATATCGACAATCTCCCCCACGGGCCTGTCGGCTCTGTAGCGCACTTTATTCCAGGTAAAGGTGCGAAGGTATTGGTCGGTGGGCTCTAGAAGCTAGTCAACAGGCTGGTGGGTTGGAAGACGCAGGGAATACGAAGCACGCACTATCGTTGACCATCTTTTGTTCCAAAGCCTTATTCTCGTCGCCTTCGTATAAGGTGCGCAGGGCGTCGCCGACCTTGCCAACCACCCCCTCGCAGGCCGTGTCGAGTTTTGCTAGGTCGTCGGCTTGCTGGACCAAGGCGTCCAGAGTCCCTATCTTAAAGCTGGGGACTGGAAATGGCTGTACGGATCCATTATCGGATGTGATAGTGGCCTTGACGGAGTCGAGAGCTTCTTGCTTGTCGCCTGTGTCGAAAGTACTGAGGGGCAGCGACAGGAGCACATATCTCGCCGGAGTCGGGGCCATCGCGGCAGTGGGGGGGAAGTATATCGCTGGATACTACGGTTTGGCGATGTCTCGGTCGAGCGAAGTAGCTCAGATGTTGTCAGTGGGCGCGAATTCGAGGAACCTGTCGAAGCTGGATGGGTAGAAGAGCTCTGCTCTTAGATGCGGAGTAGGTGAATATTGCCTAGCGGTAGAGTGTCTCTAAACAAGATACGATGCGTATACCGTAAATTCTAGTATGCGATGTATAGTTATGTCTGAAGCGAAGAGCAACCAAGACGATTGTCGTAGTCTGAGTCGTCAGATAGGTTAGGTAAGGCAAGGCAAGGTATTGTAGGTGAGGTCAGTAGCTGTCTAGGTAGGTAGGTAGTGTCTAGTAGTAGTAGCGGAAGGCTGTTGTGTGATTTGGAGCTGTAGGTACGAGATGCAACGAATCAACGTCAATGCTTCGTTTAAGTCTCAAGTTAAGTGGGGTACTTTCAGCAGCAAGCATTGTTGTATTAAAGTGGGACGGATAGCTTCTACCTAAGGTATGAACCTGTGAACATGGCAGCACAGCTTCCAAAAGTCTTTAGCAAAGACTCTCAAAATGACATAGGTAATTCAAAAGAATTATAAAGAATTATTATTACCCTGTACTAAATTTATACATGTTCAAGCAAAAGAAGGAGCAAGTTGCCCGTGTAGACTTTACACGCATGTTCTTTTACGGGATACAAACTCGAAAGCGTTCCGCTGCATAAGGGGGTAGCGTTCGACTTGCATTTATACAAATCTCTTGGGTGGAAGCTGCAAACACCTAAAAGGGGCCATGTCTTATCTTTTTATTTCATTGGCACACGAGTCGAGTCTCCGACTTTTACACAGAGCTATGTATGCATGGTGCATCCTGTCGACCCTTTCCAATCAACCTCGGCTCTAGAGTCTATATGGAATACGTACATAATAAAGGAATGGACATCGTAGCAGTGCGGTTCTATACAACTACATATGTAAAACCTCGGGGGTCGAGGATTGTGCCATGAGCCTCCGAGTATCACGTACCCTTTCACTTACATGAATTCGACATGATACATGTATGCACGCACCCAGCTCCTACTTTTCTCGCCGTCACGCGCCCTTTCCGTTACAACACTCCTCCCAAACTTACTACTCCTTAAGATTTTCACCTAGATTTTTGTTACGTTTGGCGAACGAAGGTCAACAATCAAGGAACAAGTCTCTAAGGTCGTTTGTCAAGTGATACTATGTATGTACAATGTCTCTCTGTAGAATATGTAGTGATAAGATAAGCCGTATCAAAACGAAACATTTTAATGATTTTCAACATGCTCTGCTAGTCTGCTAGTGCGGGACGCCGGGGTCGGGGTCACGGGCCACAGACCATCGACGGGTGATCCTGTTTATTGATCCTTTTCCACCTTGTTCGCGACTCCGCTTTGGTTTTAGTGTCGACCTTAGCATCTATGTAGCGTCTAGCAATTCCTATGGGAAAAACCCCATCTTGAGAAGGTACAACCCCAAATCCTGGGAAGGTGGTCGACGTGTAAATCCAATCCAATCCAATAACCGCCGCCGCAAGGGCACGAGAACGGAAATATCGTATATCGTACCTTCCAATTCACTCATTTTTCTCACCTACATGTTATGTATGTTTTTTCACACATTGAATTCACACCAAGAGTAGACGGTTACACAACAAATCGCAATAACCCGGCGGTCAGCCAAACTTAAGTTTATGTACCTACCTTATGAAGCCCAACCACCTGTCGCCATCCACGAATTTTAACTTTGATTTGCTCTGTCTACCGCCGGCTGAAGATCAGCACCTCCAACTTTGCCTGCAACGTATTCGTCGCCCCAACCTTCTAAACGTCGTCCTATTAGTCTAGCTACTTTCAAGTAGGTTTTCTCTTGAATATCAATAGGCAGGATTAAAAAATCAATCATTTCGGCGCATTCGACTCCATTAAATAATTCATTCACTCTTCGAACCATTTTTTGCGGCGTCGCATCGACCTACTCGCAATGACGCGCTGGTAGTCGTGAAGGAAAAAAAAAAACACATCCCCCCGTCATCTGCGGCCGACGAGCATGGAATCCCGCCAACCAGCTCACACTCAGCTGCCAGAGATAAGACCAATCTTGTCATAGTCGTAACGAAACAAGACAAATCTAGGTTGTGATCTAGATTGTGAATACTCTAACTGTCATGGTCGGCATTGGCGTTGGCATTGCTCGAACCAAATGGCTACAGCGACTAGTAGGCTACTTACTTCCCCTCTCCCGGTGTTCAATGTTTGTTATTTACGTAGCTGACTCGAAGAAAAAAAAATCGTAGGCCAACAATCAGCCAATTTGGCAAACAACCCCCCTTCTCACACCGTTAGAGCCCCGAGCACCAACGGTCAGCCGCTATCCGAATCCCCTACTCCTGGCCTGACCGCACTATCGCCTTCACTCGCTGCCGCCGTTACTACTACCAATGGCGCCACCAATGGCCTCTTACCTTCGGCCATACCTAACGATGGCTCCGCGCATGCAGATTTAAGATTATATCCCCGAGATGGACGCGTTAGAAATCCAGTACCAAGCAAGTTGAAAGATGTCACGGAGCAGATGAAGGGAAATTTCAGCGTTATGCACATGGATGTTGCTAGCCATCGTGCAAGCGAAGGTCGCGATGCTGCAGCTAAGCGCACCAGCGAGAGCACCGCTCTGCAGGCCAAGATGGCTCAGACGGACGGTTACGTCTCTCACCAACGAAGAGCAAATTACCCACGACCGCCTGGGCTAAAGCAGTTCACCTCGCCTAAGAAATCTACTTCTATCGAACCAGTTCCCGATCCGAGTCCGGTCCCGACCCATCCTCTTTCTTCGGCCGAAACAAAAACTGAACAGGCTCGATTGCTGACGCTTCTGAGGACCTTACCTCCTCCTCGTGTTGTCGACCAAATGTGCAAGGCACTTGCTTTCTTTGGCGGCATCCCCGACGCTCCACCTCCTGCCGACGGCAAATTCCCCGAGAGCGCTGAAGCAAATGGCTCGGGCTCCCTGTTTGTCGGTTGGATTGCTGAAATATTCCCTAGTCTCGACGAGCCTCGAAAAAGGTTGGCACCTCCGCCTGTGCAAACCTTAAGCCAGCGACGTCCGAGAGGACGACCCAAAGGAAGCAAAGCTAGCAAGTCCCGAAGCGACAAGGGCGTCAAGAAGAGTAATAAAGGAAGCGGGAACCAAGGTCAGGAGGCTCAGGATGATAGCTGGGTTGACGTGGATGACACCGTCCTAGAATTAAACGGAGACGGTGACTTGGTCGATATTGCTGCGGAGACATCGGGGAATGGGATCGGGAACGGGAACGGGAACGGGAATGGGAATGGGAATGGGAATAGGAATGGGAATGTACCGAGTACACCTCCCCGAGCTCCGGATGTGGAGCACTTTAACCATACCCCGGCTACAGGCGGTTCGACTGGTGGTTTCAAGTCTATCAATGATGCTACCGTTGCTCCTGGATCTAGCGCCAAACGACGCGGTCGACCAAAGGGTTCTAAGAATCGACCTAAGGAAAATCCAAATCCAAATCCACATCCACATCCACATCCACATCCCAATCCACATCCCATTTCGCAGCAACCCAGTCAGTTACCGTTGGCAAGTGAACCTACACCAGCAACCTCGAACCCGCCCAATCAAGCCGACCATGTGCCGCCAGCTACTCCTATACCCATACCACCCAAGGTAACCCCTGTTCCGGTGCCGGTGCCTATGCTTAGCGACCCGTCTAAGAAAAAGACGAATACAGGACGACCTAAGGGGTCTAAGAATCGGTCTAGAGCTGCCAATGAGATAAACCAAGATGTGACTACATCTCAGCAACAGGTACCTGGTCTACCAAATCACTTAAACAGCCAACATACAAACCACATAGCGCCGGCTGGGCCCTCTTTCACGGGCAACACTGCCATATCTTCTATCGGCGATGGATCTGCTCAGAAGGACAAGCGACCCCAACTACCACTCTCCACCGCGGCACCAGGTAGTCAGCCGGGTAGTCAGCTCCCGACCCCTACTCCCCAAGTGAAGGAGTCGTCGATAGTAGGAAAGAAGCGGAAGCGCCAGTCTGCCCCGGCCAGTGCCAATATAGCAAACACTCAAGTTGATAAACCATCCGACGGTGCTGTTGGAAATAACTCAATTCCACAGCAAGCCCAATCTGGCATTACTCAGGCAACGTCAACGTCAGCTTCAATTCCTCAGCCGCAACTTTCAATTGGCCAGCCTACCCAACAATCTGCTGTGCCCGGTACTACTGCGCCGTCAGCGAAACGATCCCGCAAGTCGCAGGAGTCCGGCGCCCTTCAAGCAGGGAAACGCTCGACTCCAAGTAGCATAGGGAGTAAGAATCCCATATCATCTACGACGGGCGCCTCGGAAGCACCTCGCCAAGCCAACCTACCTGCAGTGATAGCTCAGAACCACACACAGGCCGAAGGTTTGGAAGCCCATTGGGAGCGGATAGCCGCGTTGACGAGCCGTAATGAGCAGGCCCAAGGCAATGCTAGTCGCCCCCAGAAGCAGCAGCAACAGCAGCAGCAACAGCAGCAGCAACAGCAGCAGCAACACCAACAGCAACACCAATCTACTGCTTCAATTGGCAATAACGTCTCTTCAATCCCTGCGGAAGGATTAGAGGCTCATTACGAACGCTTCAGTAATGTCCTTCAAAACCGCCAAGACAACACAAGACAACCGGCAACCAGTCGTCAACAGATACAACAACAGCCCACCCAGACCGCGTCACCCGTCCCATCGCAGGCATCGAAGGCGCCACAAATGCCGTCTACCTTGGCACCCCATCCACAGACTAGGCCGTCCCAGGGCTACTACACACAATCACAGGGTCTTGCTCCGTCGTACAATACACAGGCTCCCACTTACTCTACAAATCAACGCCAACCCCAACACATGGCAACGGGGTCGCCTGGGACCAGCCTTGCACAGCATATGACTAGTTCTCCTCAATTCGGTGCCCAATCTAATTCGCCCCTTATGCAAGAGAATACCAATTACAGAGGATCACCATCGCTGGTCCACAATAGCACGGGATACCCGCCACGTCGAACACCCTCAGCATCACCCCTCGACAACAACTACCGTACAACTGGTGCAACGAGCCATAGCGTCTCGAACCATTCTCCTCATTTTGGTGCGCGTCAGCCCCCCGCGACGACACATAGCACATCGCACCCTGCAATGCCGTCTACCTTCGCACCATTCTCGGACTCCAACTTTTTGGATATCCAGGGTTTAGACTCTGGCAACAACCATGGCGGACTAAGCCTCGGCACCAGTTCCTACGGGCTCGGTAGCGGCGGCGTACCTCCGCAACAGCGCACGACGAGCTCGAGCGCCGCATCTCTCTATTCCTCGGCCACGGGCATGAGCAACAGCTACTTGCCCTCCTCCAACGTTAGCCGCGCCACCCAGAATAGGTGGCAGTCGTGAAATTCATATGGTTTTCATGGCGTATGGAATAGACAGCAGCAAGGAAAGCTCGGATCGATCACATGATATACGACGGAACGTGGCGTTTTAGGGAAAGGGAACCCAAAAAAAAGTATAAAGGGGCGTTTGAATTAGGGATTCTTAGGGGTTGGCAGGTAGGCATGACGAAAAAAACATGCTCCTCCCCCTTCTGGTTTGTTCTTTTCTGCTTGCGTTGCGTTTGCATGGTTCACGACGGAATGTTCACTAGGGAAGGAAAGAGGGGAGGACCTAAGCAAAGGAAGGAAGGAAGGGCAAGGGAACTACACGGGGGATCTTTTATGACTTCGCTTCTGAATAATGAATGACTTTTTACACGCAATCTGGTACATGGTACACGGCGAGAGAGGTCGAACACGGTCTCGATGAATACCTATGGATCTTTTTTATTATTTTTTATGCTCGGTGTCGACGGGAAAGGAAAGCGCCGGGAAAGCGAGTGGCAACGGCTACAACAATTGTTGGTTTGTCTTCTCAATATACCATTTGTGTCATGCTGGCTTTTACATTGCGCGCTGTTTTTTTTTGTTTTTTTTTACTTCTCAAGATGGACTTTTACAGCAAGATGGGGAAATCCGGGACGGAGCCGGTACTCTTATTGTTATTCATTCAACTTTTACATACGTGGAATGGGCATAAGATAGGTTAGCATAGGATGGGATTGATGAGAACATCGATTGATATATGGGATATATCTACTCTCTTCTTGGTTCCCCCTTGTCACATCACGGAAGACCACTACGGGCTTCCAATTGCGCTGACTTTGTGACTTCCTTGTGACTTTACACGAACCAAGCTCCACACCTGTCCTATCCTGTTCCTTTCCCTCAACCCTCCCAGCGTTCCTGGCAAATAATAGGAGTCGGCTACTAACGCGTGGGGGGGGGGGGGGGGGGGGGGGGGGGGGGGGGGGGGGGGGGGGGGGGGGCGGGGGGGGGGGGGGGGGGGGGGGGGGGGGGGGGGGGTC
>MU399838.1:0-25045 GCA_022578945.1 Hypoxylon fuscum | reverse complement strand
AATTGCGCTGCATTTTTGCATTCCTTGTGAATTTACACGAACCAACCTCCACCCCGGTCAAAGCCTTTTCCTTTCCCACAACCCTCCCCCCGGGCCTGGCAAATAATAGGTGTCGGCTACTAACGCTACCCCCCCCCCCCCCCCCCCCTTTCCCTTCATCCATGATTCCATGGTGGGAGGATGGAAGCTTGCTTGCTTGCTCACTTGCAACGACCAAGAAAATGCTTTACGATAACATAAAAGATGATGTAGAGTTCCGCCGTCCCCGTTGCGGTTTATGACAGAAGAAAATCCGAAAGAACAGAGAAGGCAAGGAAAAAGAGATGCCCAAGTACACAACAGGACATCTCTCCGACTGCGCAAAGTCGGCCGGCAGCAAAGAGAAAAAAATGTCGGAACTCCTATAGATTCGCCCAAGCTCCTGATCTCTTTCCCCGATCCCTAGAACCATGAGTTGGGGGTTTTGCCGATGAAAACGTAGCAAGATGTCCCGTCGCCTCATAAAATAAATTCGAAAATAGCAATAAAAATTCCCGCCCTTGTTATAACGCCCTGGAAATGCTTCATGGTGGTAATATATGGATAGGGACACGTGGCCAGGCAAGAAGCAGCCAAGGTCCCCGGGATATCTTCTAAGCGCCTATGCTGGTTCGAGCCCCAGGTGTCAACCGACTAAATCTCCCGTTACGACAGGTAAGTAATTATATGATAGATGGTATCATTCTATGGGATCCTCCTCGATAGCTTCGAGCGGCGGCCGGACTGATTCGGGGGCTGACCGTCCGTACCACCACTCATCCTCCTCGGCGGCGCCGTCCTCGCGGATCAGCTCCAGCATGACCTGGGCGTTGCGCTTGATGTCCTGAGGTCGCTCGACGATCTTCCGGTCGAGTATGAGAGCCTCGGCCGTCGGGGCCCAGATTTGTTGTAATGTCGGCAAGTCGGGTAGTAATATCTTGAGTTGTTCTCGCGATAGCTCGCCCATCGGCATGCCTTCGGCCAAGCTCGTATTGAAGACCAGGTCCTCCCAATGACTAGTCATCGACGCATCACTACCCCTTCGGCCCGCGTCCGATCCTTGTCGCGCACGACCGTTCAAATATGCTTCTCCGTGTCTTCCAAAATCGGATTCGCTCGCACTCGACTTTTTCCGGGCAAGTCCCATAAATCCTCGTCGTGGTTTCGATGCGACTTCGGTGGGTTCCTTTAAGACCGAGTTGTACCATGAATCGACAGCTCCTCTTCTCGAGTTATATCCCTTAATCTCCCAGAATCGTTCCACCTGCCGTAGTCCACCAACACACATAGCAGCCACGTAGAATTCGTCCGGAGGCCGATCCTTTAAATAACCTCTCAAAGACCGCTCGAATCGACCGACATAGGTTGGAGGCCGTAGACGTCGGCAGAAGGAAGACACGACCAAGGGGAAGACCTGGTGGACGCGTAATAAGGTCTGATCATCGTACATGCTCATGATCTTGGCCTCGATGGGGTTGATTGTATAAGGCTCACGTGACAGACCATGACCATGCTCCTTGATATATTCGATATGTAACGTTCGATAAGTTTCGAAGAAATGAAATACGGTGAAGAGTAGTGGTATTAAGCGGCGGCGCATGCGCTCGTATTGTGGTTCAAAGTCAAGGCGTTGGGCCTCGGTCGTTCTCAGGAATATCTCTTTTGTCACCCTCTCGCATATTAAGTAGGAGAGCTTCGAAGCTACGTGCAGTCGATGCCATATCCCACAAAGATAATGGAGCCGTATCGCGGACGGGTCGGGCACGGGATATAATCGTTTCGCATAGACAGGAACGTGATGTTCCAGGTGGTATCGCGCAATAGGGAATTCGTTGACGGTGATCATGGCGTGCCACGATCGCGATGCCAGACGAAGACTCAGTATGTCAGATAGAGGCAAGGAGGCGATGATTTGGATTTTTAGCTCGTTAGGCAATGCCAAAAATAGCTGGTCGAAGGGGGTGCCTTTCTTCTTGGTAGCCTCGGTAGATAACCTTCGAGAATCGTGATCGACAGAGCTACGCGACGGTAAAATAGTCCTAAAGATGAAGTTGGGTCGACGTTTTTCGGTTTTATTATGGTAATCATGGTCAATTGGCTTCGCCTTTCCAATGGGTAGTATGAAAGTAGAGGATTCGGCCACGACAGGGCCATCCTGTGGGTGAGCAATTGCATCGTGAGGTTGATCTCTAGATTCGCTGAGCTGCTTGAGCTTATCGAAGTATCGCTGCGAGGCGAACTCGGTGATGTGTGGAGGGTCCATTATGGTAACCTTTTAGGTAGTTGAAGGCCGAAACGCCCGAGCCCAAGCGGAGGACAGGCAGTGCTCGTAATGCACGCTTGTCCTCTATCAAACAGGAAAGGCGACGGCAACGAACTTGGTGAATTGTATGGTTGTCGATCGCAAATCAAACATGTTGAGACATCGGATATAAAATAGCGGTCTAAATCTTGAGAGAGAATAGGATCCGCCTATCGTACAATTCGATTTGACGGGTTGGCGGTTCGGTTCGGTTCGGTTCGGTTCGTGCTGTGTTGTGTTGTGTTGTGTTGTGTTGTTTGGGGGAGATCGGCAAGGGAGGATGATCGAATGAGCGACGAACAACAATTACAGGAATAGGAGAAATAGCGAGCGACGTCAGAGATGTTCAGGCACCGCAACGACAACCAAGAGCGCTCTGCGCCTCCTCTCTCGCTTGATTCCCGACTCTGGTTGGTTAGGTCTCGTTGGTAGGCGTGGGATTGGAATGCCGAGTCTCGCCGACACCGATATGATCGCGATTTGTCGCAGACCCTGACAACTACAAATTGCGATGGATTCGAAACGTCCAAGGTGAAGATATCGCGACAGGAGTGAGACGAGTGATTGATCGTCTAACGTGGGTTGTGGTCGCAAGGAATCTGGGGGAGCCAAGTACCAAGGCGCGATATCCGTAGGCCAAGGTTCGGGAAAAGTAGACAAATAATAGGTTATGTCGAAACGGTTTTTTTTTGGTGTTGAACAAACAGAAAAGAGAAAGGCAAGGTTGAATCAAGAGACCGAATAGGACAAAACCACCTCGAGGCCAATGCTAGGAACAGAAGAGACCCATAGAGTTTTACCACTCGTACAAAGGAAGTTAAGGTAGTGGTGGTGGTGGTGGTGGGAAAAATGAGGCCGAGAACATGAAAGTGGCAGAAGAAGCCCAAGTGGGAACTAGTTCGCAAGTTGGGACTTTCCCTGGGAGTCTAGGAACTTGGGGGGGGGGGAGAAGAGACGGGGAGTGGATTGGGAGTGGATTGGGAGTCTGGGAAGTGCGACGGGGAGAGAACGGGAATGGATTAGAGTGGCTCTTACTGGCTCTTACTGGGTCTAAGGAAAAACAGCGGGATAATTTAGTGACTTGTTACCTTGTAAGGTTTAGGTGGTGTGGAGATGTAGGTTAGGTACCTACACCTATACTTGAAGCAGGAGCCCCGGGGGAAACATTCAAGACTGGTTACACTGGTTACTTTCAGTGGGCGTGCAGGGCGTGGCAGGCGTGGGTGGCACTGGGGGAAGAAGGGGAGAAGGGGAAGAAAAAAAGAGGGAGAGCCCACTAAAACCCATTCAATCCACTCGGTGTTATGGTGGCATGAGCTATAAAATAGGGTGCCCGAGTGTGCCCTTTTGCTGCTTACGGCCTTTTCACCGGCCAAATAGTGGAGTGCTGCCGACCTATCGCCAGCGAGTGATATGCCGCTATACACCTTATCGAGGAACCGATTTGCCCGAGCACATGGTTCTTTGCACCGAGAGAACATCGAGCATCCAGAACTATTCTCACGATCCCGCTCCACACCTCTCTCATCGATCTAACAAGCTAACATTTTTTTTTTTTGGATAAGAATAGTTCTGCTGAATCGCTATCTACTCTGCTACGAGAACATTCAGAGTCATGCATTCCTATGCATTCCTAGATAATATTAATAAGCCCTGCAAAGTGGATTCGAGGCTTAAGGTTCCGACACTGAAGATTCGGTCCCGGCATTCCAGGTTATCAGCTTATATTGGTTGCTAATTAAAGTCTAACCGGCCTGAAGGCTGAAGGAGTCTATTACCATGTTCTGATGAAGTCAGACATATTCCGTGAGTTCCATCGTGCGGTCATAGCCTGCCATAACTCGTCCATTCGCCGAGTCATATCCGTATACATGTAGCCTTCCTCATACGGCACTTTGATCATCTCAGCATTTCGCTTGCAACCTCGTGGCATCTGGCTGCCCGAGTCTCTTAAGGGACGCCACCTATCGGCCCGCGGACGTCCCATAGAAATATCGGTCCTCCGCCATGACCTTCTAGCCCTCCTCCCTTCGGGCCTTCACCTACCTTTTTTTCCGTGATATTTTTTTTTTGTTTTTTACCTAGCTTCACTATCTTGGATCTATTGGACATTAGATAGATAGACGAAATAACTTCACGTATTATAGAGCTAGCTCCAACTTCAAAACATACGTTGCATGCCTCACCGGTTCTAACGATAGCATGATTATTGGCTCTTAATGCTATCTGCGACGCACCACCAAGCAGAGCTCCATACCTATTTAGCCGACAGCCAGCTCGGTTGTAGCTTGCTAATTCAACGTCAGGTCAGGCACGAATCGCATCTCGCGGAGCCTCGTGAGCTTCCCGGTCATGTCTCGTGGAGATCTTGAATAGCTCGCTGCGGCCAGTGCCGAGAAAAGCACCGGTTTGGTTTTTTTCTTCTTTTTTCTTTTTAGCTTCAAGTTTTGGAAGATGCTTGTAAACTCATGCCTGATGCTTCGATATTTTGATCTTCCTCACCCACCGGCACGGTCGTGATACACTTGGCATCTGCGGGATTTGACCGAGTGTCTAAATTCAACATTATTTACAGACCGAGATGGTTGGGTGCAAAGAAGAGCTTTGTGAGTAGCAGATCGTCTTAATAGCTTCCACCACAGTATTTGGCGGCTACGTATCCAGTCGGTCCAGGACAAGAAGCATTATGTCTTTCATCACGATTCACCAACAGCTGTGATTTAAACACCGTTCGGGAAAGATCTGCGATTGATTTCGGCACTTCTGGTTGCTTTTCTCGTTTCGGTCTCGCAGTGTAACAGGCCACCTAGAGAGCGAGACAGCGAGACCACCAATTGGGGAACCCCTTTTTTCTTCCCTTCTAATTTCGCTCTCGCCGGACAATGCACATGATCACTTTGAATCGTGAAGTCTCATTATTGCACACTCGAGACTCGAAAGGGCCATGCAGGATGATACAATATAATATAATACAACGGCCGTACATACATATCGCCTAGCCTACATATTTCTTTATTACATGCGTCTCGGCATAATGCCTCGTTCCTGTCAGCATATGCACTTTATCCGGGATATATAATCTCCTCATCTCGCGCCGTTTACATTGTGCAACCAACTAAACGACGATGGATATACATTCCATTCCCTCTAGTCTCGACAGTTCCCGTCCTCATCTACGCCAAGCGGCGATCGTATCGTATCGTGTCCTTCACCTTAGGTACGATGCGGTACTAGCGTAGAAAAGATGAAGACACCTTCCCTACCGACCTGTACGTGACTGTGACCCCCGTCAGAAACAAGGGCGTGGCAATTCCCCGCGATAGAGCCGCCGGGTCACGGCCTTTGTCTGTTGTTTTAAAAGGCAGGGTCGCCCATGTGGACCACGGCCCTACTACGGTCGTTTTCTTCAGTACTCCTAGCATCCGACGTAGTTTCGTCCTGATTGGCTACAACCACTATCATTTATCTTCAAATCCAATGAGTCTCTCGACACGAACACTATTATTTATCACAGACCGGTTCCAGACCTACCTGTCCTCTCGAGGCTGACGAGAACACAACACCACTTTGTTTCATTTGATATCGATTCTGTTTATTCGCATGGGAAGATTTTACCATGAATGTTTTAAAGCGGCACGAGTCATGCGCGCCTTTGCCTGTACAACGTCGCGATGAAAACTTTCCTGAAGTCTGGGACTACATATGTAGATCTAAGGACTTCGAGTAGGACCAAGTACTTGCAATGCAAATTTGCCTGACTCTTTGTGATAACGGGGAATGCGCCGGCTTCGTGGATCACTTACACGACGGTATCGAGCGGGTGCAACATAGTCTCTTCTTCATCAAGGAGAACTCGAAAGAACTGGAGCTCAAGAATTGATGCATCCTATTCGTGGTATCGACCGTAACTATCATTCCGCGCATTAAGGCCTATCCTCGTCTGCGCCAGGCACTCAAGTTTGATGCCGTTGTCATTGGGCGAGACGCTCAAATACCCAGTAGAAACTCATCGTCTCAGTCTTCTTCAAGCCATAGCACCGCTGCAATAACCTAGCTAGTTGGATAGGTGAAGCTCATCTAGTAAGTAGGCGGGTATGTAGCAGGTCACACCGCCCGGCGGAGCTACTTCTTCAGTCATGCCCAGGCCGACGATATGCAATGGGTTGCCGAATACTACAAGAAGGGCCCTGGGGAAACGTCATTAATGTTGCTTCTGGTTCTCTTGGGTGCCCATCCAGCTCGAAGCCCCAACTCGCAGTCTAGATCAACTATAAACTACCTACCTACAGTATGTATGCGAAACGCAAAATTGTTGTGAAACAAAGGGACGAGATTGGTGGTAGGCCGCTGTAAGTGTAGCCTCGCTGTCGCCCTCATGCTTCCCACGGTAACCCACCTACTTGACGAGGACTTCCACTTATACACTCAAAATATATGCTTCATATACTGCACGACAGTCTTGCTGTCTGCCTAACATTGGAGCCCCTCAGTCTAGGCCAGTCTTCTTGGAGGTTAAGTATCTCGTGTAAGTTGCAGTGCGTAGATGTTTAATATAACGGAAGAGGCGTTGCTGCTCATCTAACCTCACGTCGATCTATTTGTTTCGTCGGGCGAGAACACTACGATGAGCATCGAAGCGACGAGCCTAGGCTTAAAACTCATCAGAGCGGGATGAAGCGAACCAATCCTCTTGGGGAGACAACTGGAGCACCGCAGAAACGCATCGG
Source organism: Hypoxylon fuscum (assembly GCA_022578945.1). NCBI lineage: Eukaryota > Fungi > Ascomycota > Sordariomycetes > Xylariales > Hypoxylaceae > Hypoxylon > Hypoxylon fuscum. Next base: position 17,998 of record MU399838.1, on the reverse strand, counting down.
CCACGACGCAAGCGAGTGCATGCATCGTATCATAGCTGAGAGTCATAATCTAGAGCGCCGGCTCTCTCTATCGCTTCATCAGCTTCGTCTGACCATCTTTGAAGGGGTCTCCCTTTTGACCTCTCCCGGCACCTGCTTGATACGTCCGAGGCTTCATCTACTCGAGGCCAACCTGCATCTTCTCGGGCTAATGGCGCAACTCAGTCTCTCATGCCCAGCGCGTTGTGTTACGGACCTACTACACCTGTGTAGATGTCGCGAGCACGCAGACAAGGTAACAGAAAGAAGACAATGCTAAAAATTGATGCTCATCATGAAGTCCGTCGGGCTCACTAACTCGGCGTCAATCCATCCGATCCGAATCCCCCTCCATTAAGACCGATGGCTTTCTGACACGCTAAGCATGAGGGGGACGCGTGCAGGGCCTGGCTTTTCTAGAAAACAATGAACAAAGCGTTCAGCTTCCTTCGAGAAGCCAAGCCCCTGAGATCCCAAGGATCTGTTCCATGTTTTATCTTTACCATGCTGAACCGATCAGGAAGTTCGTTGTGAGAACAATCAAACATGGGGTCGATCTCGGGGGCCCCCATGGCATCGTCGTCATACTCGCCGTGCTCTCTTTTCGCAATTTGCGCCAGTCTCACCTAGAGCCTAGAAAAGCTATTGCCCCCAATTTCCGATTTCTCCTTAGCAGAGAGATCAGCACCCGACCGACAAGCCCCGAGCCAACGGTATGCGTGCTATGTTTTGCTATGGTGGGTGCTATTTTTAGCAACCACATGTATTTGTGGTGTGTGCGTGTGTGCGTGGGCTGCGTGGGTTATCCTCTCACTAACCTTTTTCTTCATGGCGTTCCTGGCCCCCCCGCCATTCAGACTGACGTCTCTGATATTGGGTACGCGACAGGGACATGTAAAGGGAGGCCAATCTCCAACGGCAGATGGCTAGTTTGGCGGTCGTTTGAGAGCTTCATCCATGTAGCTTCAAAGTACCATTAACGTCGCCGCCAAGATGTCGAGCATTCCCTTTTCTGCCAGGAGAGTCGTCACTTGGGAAAAAAGGACCATTCTACTTCTCTCACACTTTCCATCTCGTTCCTCATCCCCGCCTTGCTGATGCTGCCTCCTCACCCATTTTGCCTGCCTACGCACAGTAGCTCCCCCCTTTCAGAACCGCACGAGTTAGGTTAGTAGCTTGCCGAACCTGGTAGCCAGCCCAGCAGCTGAATGTTGTGACAAGGAGAGTCAGGGGAGCCTTCTGGGTTTACTCGGATTACTATTATCTACCTAAACTTATAATTGGATTTCTTACAACAATACTCCATTTTACTCTTTTACCTTATCATTATTAGCCCCGCGCCGTGTGTTGAATGAAGCCTTCCCAGCTAGCAACACAGCTTAGCTTCGCTTCGCCTTGTCTTGTCTTGTCGCTTGCAACTTGAGAAAAGCTGCTTCCTTCCTTGCCCCTCTCTTCCTTCCTATCTCCCTCACCGTCTCTCAACTGCCGATGTCTGCCTCATATATGGGGCATAGTGGGTAGTGAGCCAAGAAAAGAAAGCCTACCTACATTACCTTGCCTGCTGGTGCCGCTGCCGCTTTGATATTACCCTGTAGATTCATCCGCCGCCCCTAGACATCCATCATTATTTTCCCGAGAAGCAGAGTTTGACAGCTTTTCACCCCGCAGCAGCGCGGCTGTGTGTGTTGCTTGTGTGCGTGTGTGCGGCGCGTGTTCAGGAAGGATTGGCTCGTCGTTCATCCTGTTGCGCCAGACGCGCGCTCGTCTCTCCTCCTACCCCCCTTCCTCTCGAAAACCGTCCGTCTCCATTGGTTTTCGATGCGCCTCTAGCGGCGGTCCCCCTTATCTGAACTTACACGACCTTGGAAGGTAACCACACATTCGCTCACCGATAAGCGGGCCACCGCCTGCGAAACACATGGCCATGGATTCTACACCGAGCCAGCCGACTCCCCCCGAGTCTGGGCCGCTCCGGATACCCGAGTCCGGCGCCGCATCATCATTCGCCACCACCGCCCCCGCCGTGGAGACGGGCGTGGTAGACTCTCCGATATCGCCCGCCTCGCCAGACGCCCTCGCGCGCTTTGAGTTCGAGACTGGCCGGGGAAACGACGGCTCCAAAATCCTCATGGTAGAATGGGACCCGACGCCGTCGGGCGAGGACGGCTGGGTAGTCTCGTGGGAGGGCAAGGCGACGACATTTCCGGTCGATGACAAGGTGGAGGCGGAAAGGGAAGGGGAAAGGGAAGATGGGAGCGCGGAAGATAAGGGACGGCGGCAGCGTGTCTACTTTTTACTGCCGTCTGATGCCACGGTGCCGCCACTCGTGACCATTTCTCACGACGGCTCGGGCCGCGCGCTAACGGCCAAGTCCATGCCGGCCATCTTCGCCCCCGGGCTCGGCGTCGGGTCACGGGATGTGGGGCGCCGCGGCGTTCTGCACACGATCTGGGCACGTCTACGCGCCGGGCAGTTGCAAGTCGAGATCCTCTCGGAGCTGAACGACAACAGCGAAAGCGTAGGGCTTGAGATGGCTGTCCAGGAGCGCCTCTGGATCATCGATCACTTCGGTCTCGACGACCTTCGCCCCCCTCCTGACGCCACCGCCAACCTTGCAGGCTGGCCCTCGGCCTCTCCCCTGCACCCCGCGCAGAGCCCGCGCTCCCCTATAGGCGGCCGGCTAGGCGAGAAGCTGAGAGGCCTGAAGCTGGCGACTTCGCCGTCGGAGCTAGCTAATCCTTTAGGTAACGGCCCATATCCCCCTTTCTCTTCTTTTGCGTCTTCCCCCTGCTCCTTCCACTTCCCAGATCTTGAGTGCCAAGGAGAATTTTACATCGAGACATCCCAGCTCTTACTATACTTACTACCCAAGAACCCCGTCTCGTTCTAACTCACATCCAACATACTTACACGTCCTAGGTAATCGCTTCGCGCAGCAACAAGTTCCACATCTATCGCGACCCAACCCCCCTCCGCCTGACAAAAGAGGTAGTACCGGCGGCGGTGGCGTAGCATCACTGGACGCAGTCCTCGGCGGCGGCCACAGCGACACCCAGCAGGCGGCAGCAGCGCCGCCCGCGACGCAGAGCAAGGAGACGGAGGAGGATTTATTCGCGCTGCCCATGAGCCCGCGGAGTCCCGAGATGAAGACCAGCCCGTTCAGCTTTCTGAAGTAGCGAGGTCTAGGGAGCAGCAGCATGTAGAAACCGTAGGGATATAACGAGTGTCTAGAGCGGGCATAGTAGAATGAAGTAAACGAACAACGGTGGGATGGGTATCTCGGAGGGAGGGGGGGATAAGGAGAAATTATCTCCCTGTGACTAATCAAAGGGGAAGATCTCATAAGGGCTACGCGCGCGTGTTTGTATTTCTCTGCGAGTAAGCGTAAAAGGACGGTGCATATCCGTCCCCGCTGGGCTGCTGGGGAGAACCGCTTGGGAGTCCGTCTTGTGTGTATAGCGGCGGAGTATCCCAATGGGGACATATAAAATATCAGAAATACTTAATACCTACCTAGATATCAGGTAGCAACGAGGCGGAACGGGACATGAAGGCAAATATAGGTAGGTAGACATGAAATGTAGCATGATACTGAAGAAAAAGTGTCTCGACACCCAATATTCTCTAGTCTAGTAAATATAATTTGAACGGGAAGAGAAGCAAAGTTTACGAAATAGTATATCGTCGTATTAAATCGTCGTCACACTTTTGTCCATTCAACGTGTGAGATGGTATAGGAAGTTCACGAAAGCCTATATTAATGTTTGTTATAGTACGCCTACATGAGTAAGGTAGTCAGCAAACCCGACTATACCCATACCGTATATCCGGGTCACCATTCCACCCTCGTCCACTCGGAGATCTTTCTTCGTACATAGAGAGCTCCGCATTTCTTGGGTTACAGAGTTGCGGGTTGCGAGTTACGCGCGTATGTTTGTGTGGTTGTCACATGCCGTAACCCGTATTTGGCTTGGGGATCGGTCCGAATGGGCGCCCCCCGTCCCCCCTCAACAGAAGCATCGTCACAATGCAGTTGAGACAAACTCGTACGGTGCCTAGATTTTGTGGTGCTCGATTCGTCGCACCCGCCCTCTACATACTTGCCTACCTTGACCGCCTAAACGCCAGGTTTTCTATGCCGAGCCTTTGGGGCCAGCGCTTTAGTCTGACGACGAGCGACGATGACCTGACTCGGGCTGCTTCCGCGGCCACCCTTGTAATGTCGTGCTGCTGCGCATCGGCAAGCTGGTGGATCAAATCTTGCGAGTTTGAAGATAAGATCTGATGAGATTCAAACTGGGTTGATCCTGGCCACCTCCTTACCGGCTAAGGAGGCAGCGTTCCGATTCACGAAAACCTGGCACGTACCCCCTCTAGATCACCTTGTCCAACTCTATCCGATTTGTAGATGCCCCATCTCTGTTTGCAGTCTCCTGGGGTTTCAGGCGCTAGATCGTTCTCTGAGAAGAATGGCCTTGATAAGCTTATAGGCGGTCTCGTGACTTGCAGGACCAGTAACGGGGTAATGCGATGCGGCCACAATGGAAAAGGAATTAGCCTTCAGTTTGTGTGATACCCTGACTAGCCTATCCGGGGACCAGAGATGCACACCGTGCTAATTGTAAGTAGTCGTTCCGTACGTGATTTGAAGGTCCTCAGGCCGAAGAATTTGGTGCTGTCGTATCCATCGTGATAGTGACCGTAGGACCATCCGAACCAGACTCCCAAGTCGCCGACCCATTCACCTCCAGCCGCCCACCCGGTGCTCGTTCCACCGCTCCCTGCGCTCGTGGCGCAGGTAAAACAGCTTCTTAGCCTCGCGATACCGCCGGACCCAATCCAGCGTCTCCCTCTCGGTGGCCAGCTCCCCGCCGCTCCCGTCGCCGTCTCTGCCCGCGCCGCCGCCGCCCTCGAGGAAGCTCTCCTCCATGGCGCGGCACACGGCCTCCTGCTCGGCCAGGCTCTGGCCTAGCCTCGCGTACAGGGCCGCGGGCGCGAACGGCGCCAGCGCCGCGTCCATCTCGGCCTGCTTGCCGCGCCACTGGCGCTCGAGCGCGTGCGTCGACAGCAGCTGCGCTTGGGCGTGCGCGCGCTGGCCCGCGAGCTGCGCCTCGAGCTCCGTCAGGCGCGACGCCAGCCCCATGTTGTCGTTGAGCGCGGCCAGCAGCGCGTCGCGGGTCGCGGCGAGAGAAGGGTGGATCGTGGACGGCGCGTGCGTTAGGGCGTCTAGGATCGCTGAGTTACCCAGGATCTCGGCGAGGTCTTGTTTCCTGCATCGCGCATTGCAAGGTTAGTGTCAGATAAATAGCCTCATAATGTAGATATAAATATATAGGTGCATATGAATTCCCGAGTAGCATAAGTTCAGAGGAAGAAGGACGTACGATTTATCCTCGAGGATCTTAGGCAGCCACTGGTCGCCGGGATCCTCTGGTATATGTTGCTCGCGCTCCTCGTTGTATCCCGTCGTGGGGGGAGCCGGGATCAAGCCCGACGCATCGGTATTGACGACCGGAGTAGCGGTAGCAGGAGTTTTACCCTTGCCCTCCATGTAGCTTCGAAAAGAATCGTCCGGCACCGGTCGAGGAGAGCCGGTCGCGGCGGGAGTGCCTGGAGTGCCTAACCGGCTGACATCATGGCTGCTCGGCTTCGGGGGAGGCACCGGCGGCGGGGGTGTTGGGCTGTACATTATATTCTAGTGGCGTGTGATATTTCTTGAGTTTTAGTATTGAGCACAGCTGTCTGGACTATAGGTTACCCAAGTATCTCCAGTATTTCGAAATCATGGTATAATTTAAAGTGGATGAGAGGTTGGTTGTGTTGGGGAAGTTTAGCTGTCATAGAGCTGTTGAACGAAGCGGGCCGAGCTTATGAAGATGCCACCTCCTTATCTTATCAATTACGTCTAACTTTCTAAGGGGCAGTTGGCAGCACATGCGCAAACCTAGAATCTGTAACTACTACATACACAGTTCGGATTGAGGATTTACTAACTTGTAGGCATTATTCGGAGTGATTTATTGAGAAATATTTCAAAGGTAAGAATCACACATGGCATTGGTATGATCTTAGGTTGGTCGTGCTACACACTAGGTACGGAGGTTTTCATATGCCCTCCGAAAAACGCCCCTATTTCGATGGTCGTCGCCTTGTCCGCGAAAGTCCCCCAACGCCGGCAAGCCAGGTCTTCCGGAAAGCAAATACAAAATCCCCATCAGTGTCATTACAAAGTGGTAAAGGCCACCTCTCACTTTTTCACCGACCACAGCTCCTTCGTCCATCCGTGTTCTCGCATCATTCTCTTGCTGCTAATGCCGCTGGTGCTCTTCTTGTCGTTGCTGGTTATGGCCAGCGCTTTGCTGCAGTTTGCAAAACCCTCGACTAGCTCCTTCATTCGCCCGGCTTTCATGATGACCGCTGCTACGTCTGCATCTTTCCTTGCGATCACAGCCGAGAGCTCCATGCACTCGAGTAGGTTTTCGCGGGTCAGAGCCATCCCTGCGAAATGCAGCGCACTCACGTACCCTATCACCATTTCAGGGATGTATGCATCTCGCAGATAGGTGAAATCTTCGTCTTCTAGTTTACTAGTTAGGGTTGTTCCAATTCACTACCAGATCCCTGAAAGCTTACCTTGAATGCTCTCCATGAGCCAATTGTTCAAGATGGGGCGCATATAACCCTTGAGAGCCTTTACTTCGCGGCCAATGTTGGACCAGAAGTCCCGGCCTACATTTTCCGCCGGACTAGATCGACAAGTTAGCTTCACTTCACCCTGAGAAGTTGTGGTTGGGATAACATACTCTTGGACTATGTATTCGCTCGAAGCAATAGTCTCCATCGAGTTTATCGCCCTAACCAAGCATTCCATCTCGAAGTAGTTTTGTGCTGCTGCAACTTCCTTTGGCCCAACGCCGCTGTCTTCCAACGCACCAGCCGCGGCACTAGCGCGGACCTCGTCAAACCACGAGATATCTGTGTCGTCCGAGTAGACAATGCCAGCCTTCTTCCTGAAAATGTCGGCGCATTTGACTCGCTCGGCCAAGGCGAGCGCGGCGTAGAAGTTAAATTGCTCTAAAATAGTGTTAGCACCAAACTGCAATACTCTTAATGCACTCTAGAAAAGTCGACTTACTAAGAAAACGCTTGTAGATGGCGGTTCCGAAGTGAAAGATCTCGTCCCAGAGACCGTCAACCAGGAGGAACCATTCCAATGACTGGATGAGGTGTTCATCGACATCATCAAGCTTCTCCGGAGGCTCACCAAGGAAGTCTGGCTTCAGAGGACGTCCTAGCTTAAGTGTAGGTGGATCGTTGGAGAGGACCGTGAATCTACCAAACGGTGGGCCGGGCTCCTCCGTGTCTGGATGCTGTTGAAGTAGAGAGTATGGCTGGAATTTGACAAATTCGGCTATGTCCATGCCCAGCTTCTCCATGAGTCGCAGCAAATAGTCCCGATCTTTGTCTTCGCGTAGACTGGTGACGTTCCGACTAAGGGTGAAGAAAGCCCTGTCTCCTTGCATTTGGTGGCAATAGACTGGCATGAAATCCATCAATTCTGACAATCGCAGCGTGCTGACATAGGCAGATATTATGTTCTGCTGTACCTTGAGACGTTCGGACTGCTCTAGGTACAGACCGCCCTGTAGCTGCTCGAGCTTGGACAGTATTAGATATACGTGAACCAAGACACGCAAGCCATCGTGATCCTGCAGCTGGACAAACTTGGACTCGTCAACATCTTGATCAGGGTCGCCGAAATTTGGTATCAGTGTCGAGATGCCCTTCTTATTGGCTGACTTGCCGAGTGCAAGGCCGAGCTCGTACATGTATTGATCCAAGTTGTTAGAAATGATAGCCGCTTGGAGGGTCTTCATGGGGGTTTTGGCCTCGGTACAAGTCTTGGTGTTCGTTTCCAAGGACCTAACAAGACGCTCCCCAACCGAAGTAGCATCGCCGTGAAATTGAACTGCGTTGAAGGAGGGGAAAGCTTGGGTGATTGCGGTGGTCGCATCTAGTGGTGATCGCTTAATCAAGTAGGCGTCAAATTGTGTCCTCAGCAACGCGTTGTAATGGGCATAGACGAAGTCGTCCCAATCCTCGCATATCTTCTCGACACTGGAGATATCACCGGAAAGAATGCCGTAGACAGCACGCTCGAAGTCATCCGTACCTCCCTGTCGCGCCAAGGCAAAACAGGTACGTCGCCAGAGAAGCATAGAGAGCGGGTCGCACGAGAACCGGCTCTGGCTCTCGTCTTTGGATAGGGGCATGGCGGACATACTGACAGCCCTCCAGACCTCGGTCCTCTCGACACACCAATCTCGAATCTCGGCGATACTTCGTCCCCTTCGCAGTAATTCGTAACACCCAAGCCAGATGGCTCTCTCGAAATACTCGTCTTCCGGTTGGAGCTTTCGGCCCTGTCTCGTTGCTACGTCGGGATCAAGTTGGGTTACTAGAGGGGTTGATTCATTACGAAGTATCTGGCTAACGTCGGAAGCATTGGGGTCCAGAGGTCCAGACCAGCCGTTGACGTTCTTCTTCGTCTTGATAGCGGAACGTGTATGGAGCCATCCATACGCAATGATGTCGCCTCTCTCAGCTCGCTGTTGGTAGTCTCGTACTAGTTCGTCGATATCTGTGCGCGACTCGTCTGCACTAGTCTGTAGACACTCTAGAATTGCCTTACGCTCTTGCGCAGTAGAGTCCGACTGCAAGAACTCGTCCCAGAGCTCCGAACACGAGTGAAATCTCGATACATCGTGGCGCGTTGGCTTGAGAGAAGTTTTGTTCGGGTATCGCAATGGTAAGATGCGACGTAACATATCCCAAGTCTGAGCCTCGAGCTCCCACTTCTTGAGTTTCTCGGCTGAAGCCTGCGACTCTGGCCAGTTATCTACCTCGTCGAGGTCCATGGAATCTTGGCTGGAAGCATCATAAGAACGACCGAAACCCGTTCTAGATACCTGTCCTTGCGATTTGCGCAGGGCGCGGACCTTCTTGTCCGCATATTGGTAGTATCTATCGATGAGTTTGAAGATGTCGGCTCGTTTTTCGGCATGCGACTTTCGAGTTATGGAGAGGGAATCGACGCCTCTAGCGAACTCATCGGCATCTCTCGCGAACTCGTCATCGACGACCTCTTCGTCGTACAAGGGTGATGCTGTTGAAATGTTGTGGTCAGTCTCCATCCTCTCGTCAGTTTCGATAGATGGCAGCGGTGGTGTACTTTGATCATCCAATTCGGGGGATAGCGACTGTCCACCAAACTGCAGCTCGTGTATGCGCTGAGACTTTTGGGCCATCATCGTGTCGGTAGGGGGAGGGGGGACGTAGTGAATTTGTTGTGGAAATTGGTTATCTTTGAACGAGGAGCTGGTTGCTAGCCAGCATCCTCTGAATCGCGGATAGTTGCAGTCGATAGGACGATGACTACGGTATGGTCATTTGTTGTATCTGAGTTGTTTCGCGAGGTGGGTAACCGTGTTGCACTTCTTTTTACTGGTTCAAGAATGGAGCTATTATTGAAGCTCTTTACTTTTGGTTGGAGAGAAAAAAAAGAATCTTGACGCGCGATTCAGGTACAGCTTACCTAGCTGCAATAGCGTGTTCCGCGAGCAGCTGCCAGGTTAAAGTCTTGGCACGTTGCCAGGTTAGCAGGCACACAGACATTGACATTAGCAGGTACTACCTGACTCTAGGAATTTCCAATGTACTAAGCCAATAGTAGAAAGGCACCAGCCTCATTACACTAGCCTTAGTGGCTGTTTCTCTGCAAATTCTCATGTACAAAGGTGGGATTTTTTTTCATCAATTTTTTCCATTTCTTCTTCTTCTCTTCATTAATGTCATCGGCATTCATATTAGAGTCTCGGGGCAAGCCACCAATTCCTTCAATGCTTGTCCAGGTCCCATGCGGATCTCTCGCGCGCTCAATGATCGCCTAGAACGATTTCTACTCTCCGTAAAAGTTGCCCGATTTCTTTGTTCGGGTTGACGCAACAAATGGAGATGTAGAACATACTAAACTCATCTAAATCGTATGCCATCGCAACGACTGGTGCCCCAGATAGAAAACACCATCCACGTTGTAGCCTTATTGCTCAGATGCACACATCCCAATACGTATCTGTTATTGATCTTTACTTGCTTCGTTCCTCCTGCCGTTGCTTCAACTTCAACCGTAGAAGGCTGGCCTTGGGACAGCTAGGACTAGTTGCACTATCGCCATGTTTCCGATAGAAGGCGTCACAACATTCGTACAAGGCATCGATGAGATGTGAACATTTCGCCTCGTTGTAGCTGTTCTTTCCAAGGCAGTCTGTCCACGTTAGACTCGAGCCGCAGCGATGTGTTTGATTTATTTACCTTGTATTGCGCACTTGAAAACTCAAGTTAGACCTAGAGCCAATATTCTATAATCTGGGTTGATATCTCAACTTACGGCACGAGGGTGGCATGGAGGTTTTGACTCAACATCTTCTCTTAACCCCTAGCGCATTTGTTAGTTCGAGGTGTTTCCATCGTGGGGGTGCAGCATACCATATTCCGTATTCTGCGGTGTGAAGGTTCGCCGCTGTAGGTTGATAGAAGATGTAGCAAATCAGCTTTAGAAATGAAACAAAATACATGTAGATTTTGATAGGTACTTCTTATAAATTTGAAGTCTTAGCCAGTCTAGCTAGTGTACTTCGTACTTTAGCTGGTTAACTGAAGTTGATGCAGGAGCTTATGTATGTTCCCTGTCAGTTAAATATGACGTCGACAAACTACAGAGCTAACGTCATCAGATTATGACCATCAAATTCGGTGACTTTGGAACTCGGTTTCGAATACATAGCCTCACGATCTAATGTTTCAAGTAATTCGCGATACGATAGACGAGGAGTCAGTCAGAAGAAATACATGTACATAGCCACTGTTGACATTAAAGCCTTTCTAATAACTCGTAGCTAATTTAACAACAATACCAAAAACAAATAATTAATTTCTTTTCTTTCTTATTTTCCTCGTTGATTTTTCTCGTTTGTTTCCTCGTTTATTTCCTCATTTATTTCCATGTTGTTTTTATTTATTTTTTATTTTTTATAATTCAATGACTATGTGCTCACGCATGTCATAGATTGAATACATGTTATATAGTTGCACCTACCACTGGAATGAGTAGTCTTATATTAAAACCATATTACTACCCCTAGGGTGACATGTCAATTATGAAATTTGCCTTGGGTGACGCCTGTAAAATTCACCAAGTTACTCATCAAGCCTTTACGAATATGATTGAGTGTATGTAACTATGTCCTTCTCTAATCCACTTGCTGCTTCCATTCCAGACAACACAGGGCACTATAACTCCTCCGTACTTTGCCTCGGTTGGCCTTTGAGTTAATAGTGTCTGAACATGATAATCTAGAGGTTCGGGTTGGTATTTCTGCCCGTTCGTAGGGATCTAGGACTCCCACCAGCACCAGCTGAAGGAGATCACTTGCCAGCTGCGTACCTAATGTTACGTAACCTACCTACCTACTTACATACATGATACATGCATATGCACGGTCTAGGCTAAAATCCCAGGTACCCAGTTATCAAATATACCTCTTGGCAAGGCGGGCTGATAGTGACATAATACCTGCACGGACGGAGATAAGAACCAGCACATACTTCCCAGAACTGCTTGGTATTGGCGTTTAAGGCACCTGCATCATGAAATTCCAGACCGTGTATTGGGTATGTAGGTACCTACATAGGTAAGTAATGTGCAGGCCTAGCCTGAGGAGTGAACTCTTCCATATATTACCGTAGATACCATAGATGTTGTAGGTACAACACGTAAGGCAAGCATGACCCGCAGCAGGGGTACTGCTATGCCTAACTTTTGAAGGACCTGCCCCGCATCTAGCGTGCGCAGGTAGTTGCGGTCCTTGTTTCCACTTTTGGTGTGCGCCTCAAGCAACCTTCGCGTTGATTCCAAACTTCACCACCGCAACCGCATCACACTTCGTACTTTCTTCCATTTTTCTCTTTCCTTTCTAACAACCCTTTTACTCGGACACCCTTCAATTTTCTGCACTGGTAGCCTTGAGGATAACCAGCCTTTCAAACTCGAATTGCTATTACGGAATATTGCCACAGGCACGTCGCGTTCTCAAGTGCTTTGTGCATTCCATCTATTTAAATTTGTGAGTCCGATCTTCCTGCCACACTGTTAATGCAAACTGCACCTGTCAGCCTTCTACCTATTTTTCCTCCCGCCAAACCCACTAACACCACGATCAATAACCAGCAAGCCAACTCCTTGTAGCGAGATACCCAACTCTACCCAGGTCTATCTCTCATAAACCAGCATCCGCGGTCATTGCACACTTTCAAGATGTCCGGAGAGAACGACAGCGGAAGCCCTGCGGCCGAGCGCCAGGAGGCGGCGGGTAGCGAGCACCTGAACATCAAAGTGACCGACAATAACAATGAGGTCTTTTTTAAAATCAAGCGCTCCACCAAGCTAGAGAAGCTGATGACTGCCTTCTGCGAACGCCAAGGAAAGAGCGTCGAAGCTGTCCGTTTCTTGTTCGAGGGACAGCGAGTGCAGAAGAGCGACACTCCCGACTCGGTAAGTTCAGGGCCTACCACGGCATCAGAATGCCTTCCATATTTACTATGACTATTTTATCTTTCATCTCGTCATATTCTCACCACCGTCTTCTGAGATGACATCCCATACATACATAAGGTATCTATTAAATTTTGCTCGTACTGACTCTAACCTTCTACGCTACAGCTGGAGATGGCGGACGGCGACACTCTAGAAGTCCACCAAGAGCAGGTCGGCGGCGCGTGCCGTTGCTGACTTGTCCAACTTTGACGCCGATAATGGCCTGATGTTCTCAAACGAGGTTTGAGACTCGATGAATTACGGGTTCGGAACGGAGTCAGGGTTGTGATATATCTGTTAAATCAATGACGGTCGAGGGAACGGACATCATGGGATAAAATCGCCTTCCAAAGACCCCATATGGGTCCTCACTACCTGTCTTCTGTCCTCTCTGCCCTCGAGCTGGAGAGAGCACCTGTCATCTAGATTCATGCGTTGCGAATCTTTCAGAAGTACCTTCTTCTATTAATCAAGATTGCGGCTGATCTCGGATCCGAGTTGCTCAATTCCGTCTTTACATGCTTCCATACTCCCAACCTCAATTGACTATCCTCTCTGTTCCCCGCAACCCTTGAGATCTCCAAATGATTTTTTTCTAAATATCTCCCGGAGTGAACATACCTCTAGTCCTGGTTCTTTGTCATTCACAAGAGCCTCCTTGGCTGATTCATCATAACGTCATCCCGATTTCCTAGCCACAAGCCACCACATCCGAAGATTTTGTAGGCCTTGCACATAGCGTAGAAATCTAAGGGGTGTTTGTCTAGAAGTGAATCGCACAAGATGACCTGGTAGGTAAGCTGTGTAAGTAGAAGGAGAAAGGCACGACATGCACATTCAGGCAAGGCCGTATAATACAAGCAACATATTTGAACGAAGCAAGACCATAATTATATTTCCGAACTGCTGCTGCTGCTGAGATTCTAACGATAAAACGCCATCGACTATTACCTAACCATTAACCATGCAAACCAAACACCCAAGCCAAAAACACAAGGCAGCCAAAGCACACGCAAACACCGTTCATACACCCATACATCCATCCCGCGAGGGATCTCGGAAAACAAACTTGATCGTCCCAAAAAATTCCATGTCCGTTCGTTCGTTCGTCGTATGTCTCGTATCGGTCATCGTCACATTTTCAATTCGGCGCTCCGGCATCTAGTGCAGAGAATGAACATATCGCAGCCCCTGTCGCGCATGGGGAAGATCTGGCCGTCGTCGAAGCCGCCGCCGCACGTCGCGCATCTGAAGCACTCCTCGTGCCACTCCGCTCCTAGGGCCTTGACGTACTGGCCGATGACGGCCTTCTTGCAGCCCTTGCACTTGGGCGCGCGGCGCTCCGTGCGCTTGGTCTGGCAGTTGATGCACCACGCGTACCCGTCCTTCTCGATGTGCGTGGCGCCCTGCTCGAACGGGTCGCCGCACTCGGCGCAGAAGAAGTGTCCGTAGTGCCAGTGTGCGCCCAGCGCCACCACGTGCTCCCCCAGGATGGGGGTCTTGCAGTGCTTGCATCGCGGCGCGAAGAGCTCGTGCCAGTCGAGATGGCAGTAGAATCGCAGCCGCTCATCCCCGTCCTCCGCCATCGTCTGGCCCGGTTCCTCGTCCAAGATCTCGCCTGCAGCTCTACGCCGGATACGATCGAGTCGCTCGTTCCGGAAGTTGTCGGGCTCCGGGCTGATCTCGAGAGCCTCGAGCGCAGTCCCACAACAGTAGCACCTGAAGCACTGCGGGTGGAAACGCTGCGAAACTCCGGCTAGAGCTACGAAACGGCCCTCGATGGGGAACCCGCATTCGTGGCAGGTAGCTGTGGCGCGTCGTCCGGTGACTCCCGGGGCAGGAGACCAGTGGCTTCGAGTACGACCATGTGCGTGAGACTGCGCAGCTTTGGGATCTGGCAGTGGTCTGGTTGGGGCATTCGTTGGTGGCTTTCTACTATCACCAGGAGCAACTATCGTCGGGATGCTAGGCAATTTTCTCTTGTTGTCATTGTCGTCGTCAGGTAGCACAATACTCGGAACTGCCGGTCTATCATCACCTGAGACAGAAATAACCGGCACCTTTGGGCGGTCGTTATCGGCCCCGTCTATCTGAATACTTGGGACGGCCGGCGTGCCATTGCGAGAAGGCCGTGGCGACGACCCCTGGGCTTGAATATCCGGCGTAACTGCGATAGTAGGGATAGACGGCAACGGGGGTTGCTGTTGGCCCGGGTGCTGCTGCTGTTGCTCTTTTCCGAAGCCCCTGAAAGGGACTCGGCTTCTGGGCTTCTCTTCTTCTGGCTTTGAATCAGTCGCCTCTTCCGCGGGGGGCTTCCAGTTTTTGTCAAAGCTTACGATTGGACGTCCGGGGCTGTCACTGACGGCCGACGGAATAGGGAGTTTCGGGCTGCGGTCCTTGAGCCGCATGCTAGTTGCCAGTTTGATATCATCACCACGAACCTCCATGCCATTCTTTTTAGGAATGCTGTCTTGAGAAGTCCGCGGGGAATCAAACGGGCTATTTCTCGTATAGGCGGGGTTGCGAGATTGTGATGGAGGGTTCTTGTGGATTTCGAATCTAGACACCGGCTTGGCAGGTACCGTAGGTGGAGGAGTGGAAGAATCTGGAGCAGAATCGGGGGCGAACGAGACTCTGTTTGGAACGCCTCTCGACTTGAGGCCCAGAGGTTTGGTGACTTCTGGTAGCCGTGGTTGTCTTGAGCTCCGATCAGATGTCATGCTTTCCGGTTCTTCCCAGATTTGGTCTCCTGAGAATGGCTTCTCTACCTCACCACTGATGTTGCGTTTGAGACTGCTGAGGCGACGACTGCCAGAACTTGAACGAGGAGCACCACCCAGCGTACCGTATGTCTTGGATGACTTGGACTTTGTCGAACCCATCGAATAGGTGCGCTGCTGGTCCATGCTCTCACGAGGGCTCCCCGCCTCCGACGCTCTGTCACTACCGGATGAACTGCCAGAGAAAGATCGAATAGAGTCTCTCGCAAGCCCGGTCGCACCGATATCGCTGCCATACTTGCCGGCACTAGCGGCACGAGCATGGGCGTAGCTATCCTTTCGCAGATGGGGCTTGTAGCGGTAGGGAGCGCCAGGCTCAGGTGGCTTTATCCCGTGTTGGTGTTGCCATACCAGTTCTGCTGCCTCGTCGAGGGCGGCGTTATAGATTCGACTCTCGTCCTCGCCTTGCTCTCCGTCTTCTTGCTTGTCTTTGTCCTCGTCCTTGACATTCATCGAGTCCATGGCGTCCATTGCCTCGCGAAGCGAAACAGCCTCTTCCTTTTCCATCCACCGTTGACCACGCTCGATGTACGTGGCACTGGGAACAACCTCTCCTGGCCTTATAGGAGGAGGAGTAGGGTTCTCGGGATAGTAATCTCTTCCAATTGAAGACACAGTAGAGTATCGAGAGGCTAAGCTCGGGGCGAAACTGGGACGGCTACCTCGTGGCTTAGGAACATCTGACTGTGTTCTCTGGTGGTTGCTGGAAGCTTCGGACAGGAGAGATGTGTTTCCCAGAGACGGACGACCTGTAGCAAGTTTTTCTGTCGAGTCCCGGTGTGTTTTTGTGGATGAAGATGGTGGTAAAGGACGCGCTCCTCCTGGACGATTGACGCGGTTTTCTCGGAGACCGGCTAGGTACGCAGCTATGCAAACACGCGAGTATTAGTATTTATGCTGGATGCACATGTCCTGCCAAGACCCATACGAACCAAATTGATCATTGCTCATATAAGTCGGTGAAGGCGGTGTGGGTTTTCTAGTCGAAGACGACCGATCTTTCGACTTGCTTCGCAACATGGCGTTGGCAGAGTTTGGTACGCGTTGTGTGGTGTGTACAGTGTGTATAGTAGGTTAGAGCGAGATTATGATATTCAGGTGGCCCAAGTTGACGATGACTTGTTGGTAGCGATTGGATCAGCAGCAGTAGTAGGATAAAGTAACAATTTGTATGGGGTAAAGTAATTCTATTCACTACAATAACTTCTTACCCACGAGTGTTGGTAGAGAAAGGTGA
Source organism: Hypoxylon fuscum (assembly GCA_022578945.1). Classification (NCBI taxonomy): domain Eukaryota; kingdom Fungi; phylum Ascomycota; class Sordariomycetes; order Xylariales; family Hypoxylaceae; genus Hypoxylon; species Hypoxylon fuscum. Next base: position 1,311 of record MU399838.1, on the reverse strand, counting down.
GAGGAGGTTTATTTATGATGGACATAGGTGGAAGTAGTGCATATGATTTGTGTCCCACCCCATCTCTTTATTTGGTCGCAAAATGCCGGCGTCGGGTTGTTTTGAGTTTGGCGGTGGTGCGTTGGCGGGGCAGCAGCGACTACTCGGCACACCTGCAGATTAGGCAGGGACAACGGGGACAGCAGAGAGAGACAGGGTTACAACTGGCACTGGCACTTTGGCTTTGGCTTTGGCATTTCGGGACCGCTCTGGCTCCCCCCGCTCCATAGCCTGTCATCTTTGAAATCCAATTCATTCCAGGGCCTGTCAAAGGTCAATTCAGCCCGACAGCCTGGACTGCAGAATTGCCACTATTATGATGTGGAACCTACCGAAGCTTCTACCTTCTACGCTCCACCACAACCAACGTTGACCGACATGGACGGGGCCAAAGCCATTCTGTCATACGTGTAGCTTACCTTATTCTGCTTATTTTTACCTTCATTTTATGCTTCCGTCTCCAGCAAAATGTAACACGGGCCTTATTAAGGTTGAAGTTCGATGCTGCATGCAGATGTCATCCAGCACGTGCCAATGAACGAGCCTCTCTGCCCGCCTCATCCGTCGATCTTTCCCGGCAGAAGGTATATAACAGATATAACAGAACGCCTTCAATATCAAGTTCGATATTCCTCATATCCTATTGTCCTTCCTTGTAAATGTACGACAAACAACGATATTCATTCGAGATTGCCAGGTCGCGATGCAGTCTAATGCTTGAACGGCATACTCATGATGCACGATTCACCGACTATAGAACGGTGAAGGCTCTCGTTTAGGTTTCACACCTCCCGTCACCCGCGGGATCTTCCCGCCGCGTCTTATACGCCTAGTCCGAAATGCAAGGAACTGCCATCGAATCTCATCCGTACTGTGCGGCTCTCTTTCGATATTAGCTAAATTAGTTCAAGGGTCATTCCCGCAAGTCTTCAGAGAAACGAGAGGTAGCAGCGACTTCGCTTTTATACATGATTATGATACCGGCATCAGACCTGTTATGCTGTGTCGCCCGAGTTAGACGTTGTGATCATGCATAGTGGCGTATGATTTATCTCCGAAGAGCACAAGATTTGCAATTCACGATATATTTGCATATACCGAATTCCTATTCTTTCATGTTGTTATACATGAATATAATAGGTCTCTTGGCTTCTCCGGGCACGGAGATGCTTCGTTGCGTATCCCCTTAGAAACCGAACATGGGCCAAGTTAGCGGCCCGTTTTTTCAAAAATATAAGCCAATTAGAATCGCGGAACGGCCCAAAAGACTGA